>APFE031477028.1:86517-100730 GCA_000404065.3 Pinus taeda
AAAATCAAACTGGTAGTCTCGGTTTTGAGATCCAGTGGGAAATCTCTGTGTATATGTGTTTTATGGGTTATGCTCTCGCATTTTTATTTTCTTGTGATTTAGAATTCGTATGCAGGTAATTTCTGTACGGGGTTAAAACCTTCAAGTTGGAGACCCTTTTTAGGAGCTGTGTTCATAAGGTAAGGAGTCCTATAATGCAGCGTTTCATTGGAGGACTGTATGAAGGGCAGTCACTGTCTATAGGTGGATTGTGGGGTGTATTGCAGATGTTGTAGCACACTGAGTTTGTGCCCTAACCTGTAATAAGGTTTACCATGAAATGCATCAGTCCTTACTGCATATGAAAGGTGCAAGATCAATAGCCTTGACATGATCAATGAAGCGACAAAGGAGCAAGAGCTTTATAGAAGGAAAGCTTTAGTATTCTGGGTATTTGGTTGTGCTGCTCTAGGCCTATCATCTTCTGCTTTGTGTCATCTTCATGGTGAAGATCTCTCATGTCTGATCTCCTAATTTGGCAAGTCAAAGTGTTGACTTCAAATGTATTTGTACTATCTCTCTCTCAGTTGAACTATTGAAGAATATAAGAAGAATTGATCAAGGGTTTCCCCACATTGGGCTTTGTCCCTGGATGGCGCCACATCTTGTGTCCTCTTGTCTTGGCTTGTCTTCTGCTGTTTTTGTTTATGTTCTATGTGCACTTTACTATCATGTTGATGTGATTGCTAATTTGGAATATAAGTAAAATGCTCTAATCATAGAACATACCTAAATCTAACAGATGATAACTATTTGTGAGGTATTTTAAATATTTGTTCTTAGTACAATCTTCACTTGTTATTATTAGGGTGTGTCTTCTTAGTTCATCAAATAGCTACCAAAACAAAAGAGACAAGAACACAAGATGTTGGCTTTCTGCCAAGGCCAAAACCTCTCACTCTTTGAGAGGAAAATCTGCACAAAATTCTTCTTATAGAGATTCCAATTGATGAATACCAAGACCATGACCCTTGACCTATTAGGCCACGCCAAGACCAAGACACCAATCCTCTTCTTTGTCATTGATGAGATCATTTTCATCATTGTTGTTTCATCGAGGTCATCATTATTGAGATATTCATCATAACAACAAGATCATTATTGCTGCACCATTGCCACATCGTCATTGAGATCTTCACCTTGTAACTGTGTCTCCATCAGGATCATGACTCTATCTAAACCGAGATCTTAATTGAAACTATGCTGAGATCGTGACTGCATCTAGAAGTATGCCGAGACATAGTGTGTCACTGTGAGATCTTCTCATCACAAATATATTGAGACGATGACAGTGTTTTCTTCTTGCATTGAGATCTTCATTATTATAGATATGTTGAGACTGTCCAATATGCAGAGACAGAGTGTATTCTCTCGCTACACGGAGATCCTCATCCTCATAGTACCCATTCGAAGAACAATGATCTTTTGAGATTTGCGAGGTCTTTATACTGTGCTCACTTGAATCATCCGAAAATTACAAAGATGTTAGTCTGTACCCATTCGAAGTATTGTACCCCTGTACTCGTTCAAAATTCTATACTTCATGTACCCATCCGAAAATCACAAATAATCCGAGTTCTGTTCTGTACTTTTGCGTAGACTGTAGTTAGGTATTTATAATGGTTTCGTCTCCATAATGAGCCGACTTGTATTCATGAAGAGATGTGTCATTTCAAGTAAGCCGACATGAGTGTATTTAATTTGATTTTCTGGCCGACTTCTTCAAGAGGGATTGTACTTGTCTTTGGAGGGCTTCTAGACTTTCCTATAGACTTGTATATCTTAAACATAGGCTCAAGAAGAGCTTCTTCTTACATGGCATTGACTCTTTGACTTATTAATAAATCCTAAGGCTCTCATTGGGAGCCACTACCAAATAAACCTCTTGCTCATGAAACCCATGCAACGAGGCATGTAAAATAGTTTATTTCTTTTATTTCATCATTTACAAAGATCATGTCATTATGAAGACCGAACCTAGTTACACTTTCTTCAACAGAAATTAGATTGGGCGGTGCCCATTCCCATTTGTCCCCTCTCGCAGATCGAAGAGGCAGTGGAACAACCTTAAGGAAAAATGCATTGTAAGCGAAGGCGATCCTCTCTCAGCTATGCTAAAGGACATAGGAGGAACCCTACATATACGCACAACAAAAGTGAAATCTGGGTTGGACTGCGTGGGGAACTATGTTAAAGCCAAGGCGAAACCTTGCCACTGTCCATTGCCCACTGCTCACCGCTGTAACACCTATGCGATATGACATGGAGTGTGGGGTAGCGGTGGCGACAATTGCTGTGTAAGGGTCCGTTTGTCGAATCTGTTGACTAATGGGACCGCTCGTTGCTTGTTGGCAGCATTTACCCCTAGGGCATATCCTCGATGGTGGTAGCAAGGGACCCATGGCCGTAGATGGAACGACAATTGTCGTGAATCGTTTTTGTTTGTTGGGGCTGTCGATTGACGGGACTGCTCGACGGATCGACCTTTCTAGGTCCTCGTTAACGAGAGACCTTCAGACAACATGATCGGGGCACGAGAAGATCAACGATCCTCATTCACTTTGGGGCCCCCTGGCTTGTTGTGGGTTAATTGGGCGGGGGGCAGGGGGGTCAGATGTGGGGATTACTGCCAAGGATCCTGTGTTAGAAGGGTGCCACCTCGTGTCAGTGTGATCGTTTCGTAGCTAGGGCTCGATCAATGACCGACGTTCATCCCGGGGCCCCCTGGGCCACCATGAGTTAATGGGGAGGGGGGTCCAAAATAAGAAAGTGCATGTGCTAAACCCACTTCGGCTTTCGGGAAATCCGAATCTAGATATAACAGAGTCATTCCACGGTGGGATCCATGTGCCGATATTGATGTGTGGTAAGCGCCACGGGGACTTAGTAGTGGTCACTTCGATGCCATGTAAGGGCCAAGGTGATGTGGACTACCTGCAATGACATGGTAAAGCCACGTGGGCTACACGTGGCCCATTTCCGATGTGGCATTATGTAATTGGATAAAACTTCAAATGGGTATAAATTTAAATCTAGGAGTCGGATTGAGATATAATTTATATCATCAAAAAGCTCTTGACAAGCTGAACACGATGGTGATATTGGAATTTAATGTCACAAACCTTGAAAAAGAAGGATTTCTATAGCCCCTCCTTCATAACAGACTTTGGAGATAGGTTAAGGCAACATGCAACACATCCCACAACCTGAGATAATATAGAGGGGGCGTGAGGGACTGAGTCTATTATAAGCTAAGTCATCAAGTTCGTGTTTGAGTTTGGTGACTTTGAAATTCGAATAAAGTTCGACACTTCAAATTTTGGCGATAAAGTTTGGCATTAAATTTGACATACTTGAAATTTGAAATAATAATAATAATAATAATAATAATAAAATTCCATAAAATTTTAAAGTTTCAACATATATGGCAGGTTGAAAAACACATTGATATGAAAAACACATACATACATAGCTGCTACAGTTTACAGTACATTTCTAAGGTATTCGACAAGGACATTTTGTAAAAAGTCTTAACTTCAAGATCTCGAGTTAGCAATTCAAAAAATATTTAAAACACAAATTTGTTACGTCTTTTCAAAGTCCATTATCAAAGGTATATTTGAAAAACATATATATACGCAACTATTACAGCTTACAAGTTGTATTGTACAAGTTAAAACAACAACAATTACATCGCTTTTTGCGGTTGTGCCTGTGGGCCAAGGCTCAAGCTTGAAGTGTCGGGCATGCAGTGGGAACTGGGAGATATAGGCTATGAGTCTATGACCAAAACAAAACGCATGGTTCAAGTGTGGACGTAAGCGACACTATGATAGGAGTTGAGAGTGTAGTTGGAGAGTGAGCCTTGAGGTGCTCCCCTGATTTAGGGTTCTAATTTTTATTATTTTTAATTATAACGACCCAAACCACTGAAACAAAGAAAAACCACCAAAACAATTCAAACCCGAACCAAAAAAAAATGCCAAAACAATTCGAACCCGAACCCAAATTTAATCGAATGTAAGGCATTTTTAATTTTTTTTTTTTTGAGTTCGTGATTGTAATCATGTTCAAAATCGGTTCGAATTCGAGTTCGCCTTTATGTTTAGTGAACAAAAACGAACAAATTTAGATTGAGTTTAGGTTAGACAAACTTCGAATCTGAAAGTTTTTGTTTGTTGAACACGATGACTTAGGTTGTAGGTGGTCCTTTCTCTGTCGACACGACCTTTCCTTCTTGCTCTTGTGAGTGTGCCGATCCTTCCTTTGCTTGAATAGGTTCAAGCTCTCCTTTTGGGCTCGCATATGGTTGCCTACTCTACTTCTGCATTTGTGCCCCATCCTCATGATGGGGCACTCCCTCATTTGCTATTGAGGTCTTTTCCCTCTTTTTCCTTTAGACAAAACTCCACAAAGTACCCTCCTAAACTTTGGCTACAAGTGACCTCCATGGACATATAGTAGGATGCTTTTCCAGGTCAACATCTATAGTTCCATCCGAAAGTCTTCAATCTTGGCTGCCAACTTCTCCATCCTATCTATCCAAGTGGACACTCCTCAGGTGATAGCCTTGATGCCTTTTGAACATCGAAATATATCACCCTCCCAAGCTCAATCCTCACAAGTCACTTTTTTGGATGGGCCCTCTTGCTATTGAGGGTTAGGCATCTCTTTTCTGTCTGAGATGCCAACCCAACCTTGCTGTCCTGGAAGTCGATCATAAAAGGTCACTCTCCACATCTACATCCTATGAAAGAGCAGCTCCAACTGCAATCTGTACCTCTGAATTCGTTTTTGATTCTTGTCTAACAATAACACCAATCCTGTGTGGTGAAGAGATATACATACTCTTCCTTCACTTTTGCAGCTTTTGCTCTGCAATCTGCTTTGATACCAATTCCTAGTTGAAGAGCGAACCACTATCTCCAGTTCATCTTTGATACCACCTGTCAGGACCCTAGAGGCTACATATGGTTACGTGACGCTTTTGGTGCACCATCACCCCTGAGCATGCGACAACAACATGTTTCACACCTGACTAATACTATAATGGTGATACTTTGCCTAGACTATGCCTCACAATACAAAACCTGTTGAAGTTGTTCTAACTTTATGCTACTTAGCATAATATCATAACATCATCGTAGAACCAAGGTATTGCATTGTCACATTCATCATCTTATTAAATAATTAAACTTGTAGTAAGATAGTAAACCATAAATTCAATAGATCAACACAGTTCGACAATTGTACACAAGATTTATGTAACATGCCTTTAGAACATCAATTTTTATTACATGGCTGAATTTACCAAAATCTTGGGTAGTCTTAGTCCTTTTGGCATGACTCCCACCTTTTACAAAGCAAAATAACCAACTTTTAGTTCTACCACCAAAATCACCAAATTTCGGCTCCTATGGCCAGAATCACCAAATTTTGGTTTTGCCATCAAAATCACTATTTTTTGGCTCCTGTGACCAGAATTGCCACATTTTAGTTCTGCCATCAGAATCACTAAATTTTAGCTCCTGTGACCAGAATCACCAAAATTTTAGCTCTGTGACCAGAATCACCAAATTTTGTTTTGTGCCTAAAATCACTAAAATTTGGTCTATGTCTAGAATCGCCAAAGTTTGGTTTTATGCGGTTGCCTTCATCGCAGATCTGTTCGAGTCATCATCTTTGTTCTATTTTGATGCTTGAACTGAACTTGCTTGTCCACACTCCTATGTTTGTGTTTCCATGCTTGCCTCCAATCAAACCTCCATATTGGTTATAAATTATATATGTGTGTTGTTGTGTGTATATATATATATGGTGACACGGTGCAACAGGAACCGTCATGTTGGTTCACCTTTGTGTTGCTTGGGTTAATTCACGTCCGTTCATCACTAGTCGACCGACGTTATAAATTGTGTGCGCCCCGTTTCGTTGCTTAATCGATTTCCAACTGAGAACCTCATTGCTTCGTTGACCCAAGTCTTTGCCTAGGCCGACTCACCCCTCGCACGACTGTTGCAAGTCGTGGTCGTGCATGCCCGTTCATGTCTACTCATTTCATCGTGCCACTTGTTGCAAGTCGTGCAGGATTGGTTCGTTTACTCCCACAAATCCTCCATGAGTCGACACACGGCTTGCTTGCACGACACCTAACCGAACACTTTATCTTGCATGATCATTGGGGCCGATGTCACACATAACCAAACAACTTGCCCAACACGATCAACTATGCCAAACTATGTTATGTTGTGTGGTCCCTTGCCGACATATAACTGTTCTGTCGCCCAACTCATCTAATCGAGCCCACCTTGGCACAATCTTACTTGTGCAGAAGTCCTCAACCAAAAACCCCAAAACGTGGCATTTCATGCAATATAAATGGTTGCATTTTCGCGATGGGGATGCCGCCTGCCGGGCGTGCCCGACTCCTAGGGCCTGACAGTTCTAGACCTATTTGCTAGTGGATGAAGAAGTTTCAGTGAGCAAGAATACTTAACCTGGGAAAATCAAGTAGTAAAATGCAGAAATTCATTGGAGAATATGTGGGATCCATGTGTATTTAGTATGCAAATGTTTGTGTGATAATAAAATATTGAGAATTGATTATTAGAGTAACATGGATTAGTGAACAACAATAGAAACAGGTAACTTGTTATGAAAATCTACTGTCATAGATGTTATTAGCAAATTTGCAGTAGAAAGGTATCAATGGATTGCATTGGACATAGCTTGTTCCTAGGAATTGTAAATGATCAGTGCAAAGACCAAAATTTTGTACAGCAGTTTGCCCTCACAATTTAAACTCTTGCTTCACATGAGAAACAAAAGATTTGTTGGAAGTAATTTTATCACTGCGTGTCCACTGACACTAGTGGTTGTCATATATCATGAAATCTGCCTGAATATTATGTATTAGATTGCTTGCATCTTAGCTTCCTATTCACAAAGCATAATTGGTGTGACTAGGAGGCAAATGAACTTCTTATTGCTTTTGAGTTCGCATTTGAGTCACAACTCTTTGCAGCTTCATTGGTTTTCGAATAGCATAGTTGGAAAGCCTTTTTAATTTGCAAGATTTCCGTTTGGGCTTCTTTGTAAACTCCATACCCACGTGTTTGTACTTATAATCACTTCTTGCTATTTTTCTTCCCTTACCTTCTTTTATCCTTTTTATATCTTTAAAGGGAAGAGACTGCTAATTTGGTGTTATTTGTAATCTTTATGTGGCCCAAGGAATTCCCCTAGCGTATCATGCTCTAGTGATTTGGACAATGATATGCATGATGAAATAAGCATCAACGGCAACACTCCAATCTTCCTTTACAATTCAATTGTTAAGCTGACCATTTTGAGGTGCATAAAAAGTTGGGGATAGTGGTCAGCTTTGTGTCATTTCATTAGCATATGCACAAATGTTGCTCGTAATCTCTTGTCTGTGTTTTTCTGCTTTTAATATAATTTTTAACCTGCTGAACTCGAAGGCCTTTAGTACTTCAACTGCATGAAGTATGTCTGAAAGTTTGCTTTGTAGGATAATGTCTAATGCTTGAAAAAATGCAGAAAACAATATAAATGTTGATCGCTATGTAATCCAAACAATATCTGGATTCTGTCAAATCCATTCAAAATTACACAAAACAACATAAATATTGATCATTCGATGTCCCAAAGATCAGTCTGGTCTGCTTAGACAAAACAGTCCCACAAATAAATATTTGAATTAGTGTCAGGTTGTGATGATAGAGCAACCTGATTATTTAATTGACTCTTTTCTTTTGTTTGTTTGTGGGTGTTTTGTTGTTGAATATATTCACCACTACTGTTTTTTGGGTAAAATATATTTTTATGAAGAACATGATATAAATTTGTTGTTGAGATTTCTGGCAAGAACTGTGTAGTGTTTTCAATCTGTCCTAAAAAGAACGTTTCGAATGTTTACTCCATCCATCATCAGGGACCAAAGAGCTATATGATTAAACGAGTGTTGAAGAGCCTTTTTATAGGAAGAGGAACTAGGGGGCCGTTGGGTAAGAATTAAAATAGGTCAAACATGAAGATGAAAAATAATAATTTAACATTATTAATTAGAAATAGATATTAAGATATGTTTAAATTAGTTAATAAATTAAAACAAATATTTGACCAAATTTTGAATAGGGTCAAATTGAAAATTAAGAATTTATAATAAATTGAAATAAAATAATATTTAGAAATGGTTGTTAAAATTGATTTGAATTAATGATTAAATAATTATTTGACCAAATATAAATAAGGTCAAATTAAAATATAAGGATTTAATATAAATTTAGTCAAAGGTTAAATAGGAATTTAGAGTAAACTAATTAGAAATAATGGTTAAATTAGATTAGAGTAATTAATGATTAAATTGGAAGCTCAATAGATATTTAGGGATTTTTTATAACTAACAAATTTGAAAAATATTAAATAGACTAGAATAATTTAATTCAAGTGATGAAGAAATTAAATGAATAAATTATAATTACTAAGATAAAAAACAAGGCTAGATTAAAGAGGGAAGGATAAAAGTTTAGGGACACATTAACATAGAAAGAGAATAAAGGAAAAACACTTAAAAGAAAGATAGAAAGGATGGAAAGGAAGGATAAAAAAATAATCAAAATAAGGTTTGAATAATAAACAAGGATAAAAAAAGGAGGCTTTTTTAACCACAATATAAACCAAAGGGAAAGATGGAAACCCAAAGAGGGGGGAATTTTAATGGGTGGGTTGGTGGATAACAGGCTGCCAGGAATGGCTAAGCCTGAATCCATCCTCCCTATTAAAGTTATTAGGGTTCTTCTCGATTTCAAGGGCTTCTCGAATAATTTGAGAGTTATAAAAAGGAACAAAGGCTAGGATCTTTGCTTGTTCAAAACAAATCAAGTGCTTGAACTTAAAAGAGTGTTCAGCGATAGCAGACTTAGCAAGGCAGTGATGGTTGGTGTCAGCTATGTGGTATTTGAGGCGGGCTTTGAAAGGGCAACCAATTTGGCCAATATATGATTTGCCCCATGATCAGGGAATCTGATAGACACCTGATCCTAGCATGGGATCAGATTTGTCTTTGGCTGATCGGAATAATTGCTTGAGGGTTTTATGAGGCTTAAAGATAGTTTTAATGTTCTTCTTGGCCAAGATTTTCGCTATAAGATCGAAAACACGACACAGTTCTTGCCAGAAATTTTCAACAACAATATGAATAACTGTGGAAGCCTCAGATTGCTTATGATATAAAGTTGTATTTGCCAGATACATGTGTGTGTGTATCTTGCATACAACAAAATCACAACCAAGACATGTATTTGTAAAATGGATATCTTGAAACTTTTATTAAATGATGTAAGAAGACTGAACACAATATATAATTACAATTGTCTCACAATTCTCTCTTCATAGGAATGGTTTCTAGTGCTATTGGGAGGACTTAATAGTTGTATCTTGTAGTTTTGGTTTGCTGTATGAGATCTGTGGTAATATTGGAATTTTTTTTTTGTATGATTAAATGTAAAATACCTAGTAGTTTAGAGTTGGGTCGGAGAATAATATAGAAAACAAAATTAATTAGGTTAAAACTTAGAAGTCAAGGTGCCAGAATTAATAAAGAAAAGAAAAATTAGCATGCGAATTTGGAAGTGGAACATCATTGGCCAAGTTTTGTGCTACTATATTTTTTTAAAGACAATACTTTGCAATCAAGATTTACATAAAAATGCATTTTTTCTTGTTAAAAAATGTGTTTATTCTATATGAGTTCAGCATTGGAGCTAATTATTTCCAGCATGAGCATACATAACCTTGCTCATTTGAAGCGTGGTGGGTTAGCTCACTCTGTTCAAATGGACTGTTTCAAGGTAGAGTTCGGCCATTAGGTCTCTGGTTCTAGTCCATCTGAGTCCTGCTAGGTTAGCAGCTGCTATTGTGGCTGGCAGTTGAGCCATCCTCCATTCAGACATTTTTGTGAAGAGAGGGGATCCAACAAGGTTTCCTTTATGCAAGGTTTTCCTTGAAAGAGAACGTTGCTTATTATATTTTAGTTGTATGAATACAATTCTATGGAGATTCCAAGATAAAAAAGAAGCATATAATGTAAATGGATGTAATGTTCTAGTCTTATAGTAATGTTCATCCTTGTAATTTGTGTTCAGATAAAAGTTCCTTCTGATGCCTGTTTGTTTTGAATACAATCAATAGCTTTTGGATTGTTGTTAAGCTTCAGATTTATTGCGTTTTGGCTGGATTTGTGACTGCTGTATGCTTTAAATTTTTGTGGTTTGACGTGATCTGCAACTTCTATTCTTATTTGCAGTTCTCTGTCAGAATTTGGTGTTCTGGGTTTTGAATTGGGTTATTCAATGGAAAATCCCAATTCATTGGTCCTGTGGGAAGCTCAGTTTGGTGATTTTGCAAATGGCGCCCAAGTCATTTTTGATCAGTTCATAAGCAGCGGGGAATCAAAATGGCTTCGCCAATCTGGACTTGTTGTTTTGCTTCCTCATGGATATGATGGCCAGGGTCCAGAGCATTCTAGTGCAAGATTAGAGCGCTATCTCCAGGTATTCTGTTAATTAAATCAACTTTTGTGGTAATTTGTGACAAATGCTATACATTACCGGGACAGACGATTTAATTGATCATTGGAAGTGCTTTTGCCATTTATGATGATCAGTAGTGAGTTTCTTGTTTGTCTTTTTCATTAGAATTTTGAGAATTGTAATATTCAAATCCTTGAAAGAGAAAATTTCTGGAAAATTAGCATCTATTTTTAAATCAATGTTTTGGACCAAACTTTTGTGGTCCATCCTCAGGAATTATTTTGTTCTGAAACATTTATATAAATATGGATGCAAATTTTCTCATACAGTGACACTGTTTGCAGAAGTTTAAGGTTCGAAATCAAAATCCTTTTGAGAATGAAATGTAATTGCAATTTAATTGATTGCAAAATTTCAGAAGAATTAGTAGTTTTCTTGGGGAAAGCATTTTCTTTTGTAATTTATATTGTTTGTCCAATACGCAAAACAATTTTCCTGCATATTTCAAATAAAAAAACATGATTTTCAATTCTCTATTTCTTTCTTATAAACACTCTTATACTACTTTCAAATTTTATGGGTGCTTAGAAGGTGCAGGCAATAAAGATATTTTTTATTATTTTTGAAAGGGAAATTGCAGTGGCTTGGTGGGGGAAGGGAGCTGCCCTTCTTACCTAGGGCTTCCGTTCAAGCATTCCTTGTGTGGGGGTGGATTTGGTGACTCGTTAACCAATTCAAAATTTATAATACGAAACTCATGGAAAATAGAAGTGGTTCTAAGTTCTAACAGTAGATCTGAAGAGAGTGCTGAAGAAATGTCCTTGGATATTACTGATATTCACGAAGTTGATGATTTCCATGATTGAGCCCTAAAGGGCACTTATGCAAACTTCGGATACAATTAAAACCCAGAGACTTCGATTGGGGAAAATTGGAAGCCCAGAATGGCAGGTAATGCAAGCATTAGTTATATGGACAAGTTTCTTTCTTGTTTTTTAGCAAGTCTTGCACTATCAAGTACACGAGCTTCGGTGGTTTTCTAGTAGATTGTCAGCCTATGCATGATAGCTTGTTGCATCCCCCTCACACGTTGTTTTTTTGGACTTGGTCTAGCTGCAAGCTGAGCAGCTCCCTCAAGAAATTGCGCAATTCTGGAGGGGAACCAACCTTCCCTCCAGAAATTGCGCAATCCTGACTGACAGCCTGCTGAGCTTCAGAAATGTGCAATTCTGCTTATCAAGCTTCATTGGAAAAACTGTGCAATCTGTCCCAGTAGAACTGCTTAGCCAAAAAATTGCGCAATTCTGGGCAACAGTCAGCTGCTCAGCCCAAAAATTGCGCAATCCCTCTGGGCAGCCGACTCAACTCCCTCCCAGAAATGCGCAAATTTTCCCATCAGTCAATCTGGCTGTTTCATGTGCCTTCAGGTTGATTGATTTCCCTTCGAGACCAAGCAAAATTGATTTGCATGTAAGGACTGCTTCTCCCAAGGCAACATGCAAAGGCATCCCTTGATTCAGGGGTCCATTTTTAGCAGCTGGAGGTTACATGCAAGAATCATTTCAGAAACCTCCCACCAAGTGTCGCTTTTCCTAGACATGTGGCATGCGCGTGATAACCTCGATTTTGATCAAAGCTCATCAACTGGACGCTGCAGAGCTCATTCCTCACATCGATCTTGCAGCTCTGACATCCCACATTGCATCTAAGAGTCGTCGACAGATTCTTTTCTGTTGTTTCGATGTATGTTAGCTTGTAAAAGCATCGTTTCAGTTTTCGTTCGCATCTCACTGCTGTCGCATGCATGAAACTGTTTTGCATGGACGGTTGCCGTTGCGTCGATTCACTTCACACACATGCATGCTTTTCCGTTTTCTGAATCATGCACTTGCTGTTTGCATGAATGATCATTCACTCTTGTTTGCACTCATCTCACGATGCATCTAGACTTCTCATGTTTTCAATCGTCTGTCGGCCGATCTGGGCGGCCTTGGCCCGAATCGTGCCCTGACCGGCTAGCACTGCGCATTTCTTGAAGCGAAGGCTTTGCCTTCCCTCCAAAAATTGCGTAAGTCTGGTCCAACACTGACCTCCAGACTTGCATTGCGCAATTCTTGGAGGCAACGTCTTGTTGGCCCCAGAAACTGCGCAATGCAGTTTGCTGGTTGCATGTCACGACCGACTAAAATTGCGCATTGCGCAGTTTTAGTCTTCAACAGGCCAGGTTGGACTGTGCATTGCGCAGTTCCAACAGTTAGTGAACCTCCTGACATCCTGGATTGTGCCTTGCGCAGTTTTGGCAGGCAGTCTCTTGACCTCCCGGCAGAAATTGCGCAACCTTCACGATCAATCACAAAGGTATGTTGCAAGTCGGTTCTCAAGTTTGTTTTGGTTTTCGACTAACAAATTGCTTGCCATGAGTGTTGCCATGTCTCCAAGCATCACAGGTGTTCGTCTGTCTCTCAGCAGCACAAGTACAATGGCCTTCAGGAGAGCAGAGTCAAAGGACACCGTCGAGAGCCCAACGGGGTTTGCAGCCAAGCAAGTGTCTATGAGCTCGCTTACCTATGAAGAAATCAAGCTATTCATGGACAAGGACATCAAGATAATATGGCAGCAACATTACAAGAAGCAGCACCATCAGCAATAGCAGAAGCAGTGTTACTTGGGAGCGGGAGCGAAAGCGGGGAACTCCCTATTTGGGAGTGAATCCCAGAGCGTTTTATATATATATAATATAATTATATATATATATATTATATTTTATATTTTTTATACTTTGATACATATATGTCAACAAAAACATGTAGAATAATGAATTACATATAAAAAACATAAAAAAACATAGATTGAACCATATAACAACAATCATCTAGAAGTAATAATCTTCATCAACCACGTCCACATGTTAGTAACATAGTAACATACAACATATTGAGTCTCACGATTCATCAATCTTAAAGTTTCAAGCTTTCAAAATTCAATATATAACATTTATCATCATTGATCACTAAAGTTGTAAGCTAAGTGTAACCATTACAACAAATAATATCTAACATGAAATGAAATGTTATAAAATGAAACGAAACAACGTTCAACTTTCATGAAGCATCATATTCATAATTCATTACTAATGAGTTATAATTGCCAACTTCAAACTTAAATTGTCATATATTGTTTAAAAAATATCATAATAAATATGAAAGAGTCAATAGTTATAAAAACTACTAGAAACTAGAAGAGAGAAGTAAATGTATTATCTATTTCTTATGCTTGGGCCTCTTGCCACCACAAGAAATGTCTAATTTTTTAGTCTTGTTGGAAAATCGGGATCTTTGTCATTAATATCACCCTCTAAGCATTAATATCCAGGGGTATCTTTGTCATTACCTCTGTATTTGTATAGGGATCTTTGTCATTAATATCACCCTCTAAGCATTAACATAAGATAGAAAAGGATAGCATGTCAAGTCAAGATTTTGTTTGAGTGATGCGTACATTTTTAGGAGGGGCATGATAGAGGAGTTCAACAACCAATGTCACTAACATCAAGGTACATAGAGGGATTGGTGCTCTTGATTAAATACAAGTTCCATACCCTAATACATGACAAAATTCAAT
>APFE031477028.1:101632-121404 GCA_000404065.3 Pinus taeda
ATCCCCTTCAATGCTTCTCGTTCACCATATTATGAACCTATGTTTGATGCCATATTTGCTGCTTGAAAGGGATTCAAAGGCCCTACTATGCATGAGTTAAGGGGATCTCTTTTGCGAAAAGAAGTTTCCTCCATTGATGAATATTTGAAAGATTTCAAAAGCTCATGGGAAAAAACAGGATGTACCATCATGTCAATGGGTGGACTGATCAAAGGAACTGTACCATCATAAACTTTCTTATCTTTTGCCCATAGGGAACCATGTTTCTAAAATTAGTTGATGCATTTGATAGGGTGAAATATTCACACTTGTTGTTTTAGCTTTTGGATGAGGATGTTGAAGAGGTGGGGGTGGCTAATGTTGTTCAAATCATCACAGATAATGCCTCTAACTATGTTCTTGTTGGTAAAATGTTAGAAGAAAAACACAAAACCATCTTTTGGACCCCATGTGTTGTACATTGAATAGACCTCATGCTTGAGGATATTGACAAAATAACTTGGGTCAAGAACACTGTAGATCATGCCAAAAGCATAACAAAATATATCTACAATCATTCATAGATTTTGAGCATGATGAGGAAACACACAAGGGGTAGGGATATTATTAGGCCTGCCATCACTAGATTTGCAACTCATTTTTTGACATTGTAATCTATGCTTTCCCAACATAGAAAATTGTAAAGGGTGTTTTCTAGTGATGAATGGAATGGATGCCAATGGTCTCGCAAATAGGATGGCAAAGATGTGAAAAAGAAAGTTCATGAAGAAATATTTTGGAAAAAGGCAACATAGCTTGTGAAGGTTGCTGAGCCACTGGTTAAGGTGTTGCGGTTGGTGGATGGGGAAAGATTGGTTATGGGCTTCATTTATGAGGCTATGGATCCAGCAAAGGAGCAAATAAAGGCAATATACAAGGGTAGAGTGGCTAATTATGGGGCCATTTGGGCAATCATTGATGAAAGATGGAACAATCAATTCCATCGCCCTATACATGGAACTCAGTTTTTTCTGAACCCAAGTTATCATTATAAAGCTTTGGAGGCAAAAGATTTGACTTGGGAGGTTAGAGATGGATTGATTGATTGCGTTGACCGCATGGTCCCTAAGGAGAGTGATCAATTGGAGATACACCGACAGATCACTTGTTTTAGTAGAGCCACAAGTACCTTTGGCAGGAACATAGCAAGGATTGTAAGGGAAGTAGATGAGCCAGGTAAAGAAACAATTTCAATTTTCAAATTCTTATTTTATTAAATTGTTTATAATTTGAAAGTTGGATATAATTTGTTGAGCTAACTCATTACACAACTATGTTTTTTGCAACACAATGGTTGGAGGCATTTGGTAGCCATTGTCCTCAATTGCAGCAGTTTGCAATCCGTATTTTGAGTCAAACTTGCAGTGCTATTGGGTGTGAGTGCAATTGGTTTGTCTTTGAAAGGATTCACACGAAGAAGAGAAACCATTTGGAACAAAAACGGTTAGATGATCTAGTCTTATGCCCAATACAACCTTTGACTAAGACGCAATGAACTGCTGAACAAAAGACTTGATACATATTCCATTGTGTTGGAAGATATTGATCGAACATCAAATTGGGTAGTGGAGAGTCATCCAACAGAGTTTGATTCTGACGAGGATATTGTTACTGATTTGGATTTACAGACAAAGGCATTAGCTGAAGTTGCTGCCGAAGATAATGTTTAGTTGAATGCAGATCCATTTGTACGAGGCCCAACACCAAGTCCTCCAGTTGTGGGAACTTCCTCTACTCAACCACGACAGAAGCACATATCTCTTCTATCTCAGTGTGCAACTGCTGCGCGTGGTAGTGCTACTATTTCTACAGTTGCAGTTGGAGATGGTGATGAGGAGGAGGAGCCATGGGTTACCCTGTGTGACTCTATTTCAGAGTCTGAGCCAGATGATGTTGGCTTTTCTAGCAGTAGCCAATAGTGCTGGTGACTAGTGATGTTTTACAGTTTACTTTTGTTGTAGAGCCGATTTAGAGCCTCCTTGGTTATGTGTTTTTGTTTTGATCTCTATATCATGTATGTATTGGATAGTGCACTGGGTGCCATTTTGATATAATGGATATATTCATGAACCTACTCTGATCATATGTTGTCTTCTCTCTATATTCTAATGCTTTGTGTTTGGAAACATGAATGAAAATCTTTAAAATTATGTTTTTTCATAAAAATAAATAAATATTTAATGCATTTTTTACAACGACCGAGTCATTGGAATCAAACCTGCCGAGTCGATATTGAGTCGGAGTTGGAGTCAGAGCTGACCCTCGGCTGGTTTTGAACCTGAGTCGGAGTTTTAAAACATTGTGCGGGCATACCAAGTTCTTGGGGCTTGCTTCAATCCATAAAGAGCTTTCAGTCTACACACATGAGTTTCTTGGTCATGTACTTCAAAGCCTTGTGGTTGCTCCACAAATACTTATTCCTTGAGGAAGCCATGCAGAAAAACAATTTTCGCATCCATTTGGTGAAGAGTCCATCCCTCGCTAACAGTTAGAACCACAATAGATTAGATGGTGGTATATAGAGCAATCAGTGCAAAAATCTCATCATACTCTATACTCCCTCTTTTTGAGAGAAACCTCTAGCCACAAATCTAGCTTTATGTTTTTCAATACTTCCATCTGCACCATGTTTAATTTTGTACAACCACTTGGAAGTCACAACAAACTTACCTTCGGGTCTTGGAAGTACTTCACGTACATCATTATGTATGATGGACTCATATTCTTCGGCCATTGCATCTTTCCATACTTGATCTTTTACTGCTTCTTCAAAAGTGCATGGTTCAACCCGAATAACGTTGCTCATGGCTACAACATATCTTTGAAACCGACATGGTTTCTTGCTTTCTCTGAAGGTTCCTTTGGTGGCAGCATGTCTATCAACATCTTCTATAATGTCACAAAGCCATAATGGTCTCTTTCTAGCAGGTGGATTACATGGAGGAGGATCCAAGGGGTGCATGGGCTTCATGGGTTCGTAAGGAAGATCAGGCTCAGGCTCAGGGTTTTCTTGAGCATCTAAGGCATCATCCTGATTTTCCTCATTACCATGAGGAGGAGTGTCTCTTGCCTTTCCAAGAGTTGCATCTTCATCAAATGTTACATCCCTGTTAAACTCTATAGTTGTTTGACTAGGCACATACTCTGTAAGCTTTTGAATTTTTGCAATAACCAACAAACGTACCTTTCTTATATGAAGCCTCCAACTTGGTCCTCTTTTCTTTTGGCACATGAAAGTAGAAAGGGCAACCAAAGATCCTCAAGTGCCCATCCTCGGGCTTTTCACCAGTGAAGACTTCTTTAGGAGTCTTGTTATTTAAGGCTCAATGTGGAGATCTATTTTGGACATAGTCAACAATGTTAGTAGCTTCTCCCCATAGAAACTTTGGTAGCTTCTAATCATGCAACATAGCTTTGATTGCTTCCATGATAGTTCTATTCTTTCTTTCGACCACTCCATTTTGTTCTGGGTTATATGGTACAATGGTCTCTTTCTTGATTCCAGCTTCTTTGCCGATGTCAATGAAATCATTTGAAGTGAACTCTCCTCAATTGTTAGATTTGAAGATTTTGATTTGCTTTCCAGTTTGTTCTTCTACCACAACTTTGAAGTCTTTGAACATGTTAAATGCTTGAATTTTGTTTTTCAAAAGAAAATCCATGTTTTGCGAGAAAAATCATCTTCAAAGATTATATAATACAAGTAGCCACCAAGAGAAGTTACAAACATAGGTCCACATAAATTAGAATGTATAAGATGAAGTACCTGCCTGGTTCTGCTTTTGCTTGAAGGGAATGGTCCCTTTACATGCTTTCTACTTGCGCACCCTTGACAAACTCCATCATGAACCACTCTAATCTTTGACATTTCAGAAACCATTTTTCTCACATGAGGCAATGCTTTATAGTGCATAAGAGCGATCCTTCAATGCCAAATTTCACATAGATGATTGTTGTTATGAATTAGCACATGGATTGGTCTTCCCTTGACTTTATAAAGACCTTGAAATCTCAGTCCCAGAGTGAAGGCATCTCCAATGCTAGATCTCAGTGGCCAAGTGAGAACTTTTCCATTTGTGAAAGCAACTTTGATTCCTTTGTCTTCTAAGGCAGATATAGATACAAGGTATTTTTTCAGACCAGTTACATACAAAACTTCTAGAAGAGATATAGTTTTACCTTGATCCAGATGAAAAGAAACAAAACTAGATCCCTTTGTAGGATATGGTGAATTATCTCCAAGTATGATTTTTAGATCTGTCTCCCTCTCAACCAGATTTGAGGGAACTTCTTTATAACCGATAAAGTGTCTCGAAGCACCACTATCAACCAACCAACTGTCACAAGAATTTGCATGAGTGGAACTAGAAAGAGCAGAAACGAGAAAGTAATGTGATTGAGTTTCAATGGCATTATTATCATACCTTGGGTTCCTTGAATTCTTGGAAGAACGTTACCTTTCTTTACGAACAACAAAATCTTCTCTTCTTATTCTATAATCAGATTTGAAACTGTTGCTACAATTGACGTAGTTGGATCTTGGTGCTCTTCTATTTTTTGGATAGTCACGAGCATAGTGGCCATGCTTATGGTAGTTGTAGAATTGAACTTTTGATAAGTCTTTGTTCTATTATAGGAACTGTTGGATCTAGGAGCAGACTTTCCTGAAAAGTGATGAACTCTTTTTCTTTTCTGCTTCTTGGCTTGGACAACAAGGGCAATAGGTTCTCCCTTTTCATGCTTGGGAATTCTTCCTCTAGAAATCATTCTGGCCTCTTCTTGACTTCACTTTCCCAGGTGCTTATCAGATGTGGGAAATTTATCATTGTTGCTGATGGTAGTAATAAAAGTTTCCCAAGTTAGAGAAAGACCTCCAAGCATTATCAACACTAACTCTTTATCAGATACAATTTTACCAATTGTTGACAATTGATCTTTGATTTTTGATATCCTCATGAAGTATGCTTGAATGGTCTCTCCTCTGTTTATCTTAATTTCCTTGAGTTGATTCTTCAAAGCAAGGATTTGACTCAAGTTGTTTACTTGATACATTCCAATCAACTTGTCATACATTTCCTTAGATTTCTTCAACTTGGAGACTTAGTGATGAAATGGTTTCCAAGAGAATCAAGGATAATCTTCTTAGCCTTGACTTCTCCTTCTTAAATTTGTCCTTGACAACAACATCCAGATTTTCTAGTGGTTTTGCTACCTCGCCTTCTACATATTCCAATACATCATGATCTTGAAGTAAGAAGAAGACATCTTGATCAAGTCAAATAAATTTCAGTAGCAAGATCTCTTTGAAGTAAAATATCTGCAAAGAAGTGACAACTCTTATTTTCTTGAGCAATAAATTTCAACAGCAAGCAAGATTTCTTTGAAGTAAAATTTCTGCAAAGAAGTGACAACTCTTATATTCTTGGGCAGCAAGTTTCAACAACAAGTAAGATCTCTTTGAAGTAAAATTTCTGCAAAGAAGTGACAACTCTTATCTTCTTGGGTTTGTCTTCACCAAAGCTCCGATACCATGTTGAAATTCTGATGTTCTATGCTGTAACAATTACTTATTCCAAAAACTTCTTTCTGCAACAATATTAGTTAAGTAAGTGTAGATAGAACATAAACCAAATGTACAATTATAGACAACCAAGAACAAAATGAGACACAAAGAATTTAGGTCCAATGACTGGGGAAAAACCCATAAGGGGAAAACTCATATAGATTCTTCTTTTATTAGATATCAATTGTTCAGCAGAGATACATAGTACAATGAGAGATCTCGAGAATGAGTAAGTTCACCCAAATCTAAACAAGTTGTAGCATGAAGATCACTGGTAGTAGATGCAAACACTGAATCAACCATCCCTTCAATTGAGTCAATATTGAAACGCTGAATCAACCTTGGCTCGCCAAGTTCTGCTCTTCCTCTCCAAGTCTCTCACTCACAATCTTCTTGAAGTCTCTCCAACTCTTTCTCAATTTCAAATTCTTCTTTCACATTGCACAAGTAGTTGTTGAGAAGAGATGATATGAGATATAGATATAGGAGGAGCAACAAATTCTTTTCATAAAGGAGGAGCAACACGCATGCCTTGAGGAAGAGTAACATATGCCATTTAGGGGAGTGTAACTCATGCCATTAAGGAGAGAAACACATGCCTTAATAACTTATGCCATCAAGGGGAAGTGCGCATTCCTTAGTTAAGGATAGTGTAACATATGCATTAAAGAGAGCGTAAGAGGAATCTTTTATGACACACATTTAATGAGTGTAAGAGAATATGCCATGTCTTTAATAAATGTGTAAGAGAGAGTGTTACGTATAATTGAGAGAGAGAGAGAGAGAGAGAGTTACGTAGAGCTATGTGAGATATAAAGGAGAGAAGTGCGAAGTGATTGAGGTGATGCATGTAAGGTGACTTGTAATTCCTTTTAATAATATCATAGTATCATAATGGATAATAATAATAATATTGATGATTAAAAGGAGATTGAACTATTAAGATTGATTAATGATAAGTTAAGTGATTTTCCATCAACTATACTTGATTACCAATTAAGGCAAGGTGATTTACTATTTTCGGAAAGTCATACTTGAGATGCCAGACACAACTTTTATTTTCGGAAAGTCATACTTGAGATGCTAGACACAACTTTTTATTTCTAGAAAGTCACTCCAAAATTGTCAAAAATAAGATTTTATCTAAGGAAATTCATCCTTGAGTTGCCAATTTTCAACAGAACTAGGGCCAAATGCATGCTCATCTTCATGTCTAATAGGGGAACTAGAGGAATCTTCAAAACTTAGGAAAATGTGCTTGAAGATCAGGGCCCATGAAAGAAGCATCGTTTTTTTTTTTTTTTTTTTTTTTTACTTTTGCATGTCCTTTTTAGCTTTCTTGTTCTTGCTATTTTTTGCTATGAAGGTTTCAATCAAACCCATCATATGATTTTTTAGGTCTTCAGAGACTTTCTCACGAGGTTCGACTTCGCCTTTCAAATGAGTTAAGTGTTTCTTAATCCTTTGGATCTCGTACCTTTAATGACCTTCCCACAATAGTTGCAAACTTTTTTTCCCATCATCATTCAAATGGCAATGTAACCATGTTGGATCATTCATGCTTTTAGGGGCCATGACAACCTCTACCACAACAAATAAAAATCGACATACAAATCCCTAGCAATTTTTTTTTTAGGAAAAGAACAATAATTTTAAGAGAGAAATACAAGAAAAATTAAAATAGAAATCTGCATGGGAAAAAAAACTTTTAAGAGCGAAATACAAAGAAAAATTTAAATATAAATCTGCATAGAAAGCCCTAGTTTTTTTTTTAAATTTCTAGGGAAACAGACAAACAAATTTTAATACAAAATAGAAGAATATTAGGTGCCTTGACATACCTAGAGAATCCTTCCAAAAGTTAACAAGCAACTCCAAACAACAACAAAAAACATCACTAAAAAGCAACCCGAAAACCCCTTTAGTCACCTCCAAAATCAGCTAAAAGCCAACTCATAATCTTTGAAAAAAAAAATCTAAAATTACTTTTTAATCTCTCCAAAAAACTCTTGCTAGATTAGCCCTTCAACCAACTCTCCGAATTTGCACAAGAACCTCCCAAGAACAACCCTACAAAATATCAAAGATCTCTCCAAAACCCACTTAGAAATCTCAGCTCAAGAAATACAAGAAGCTCGAATGAAATAGTGAGTGAAATGGGGGGGGGGGAGGTTATTTAAATAACTTTGAGAGGGGCTTGAGTTTCTTTTTTGTAGGCCAGCTAAGAGAGGAAAAAATTTAAGTTTTGGTCCCATGAGGCGGCTGTACGCGGCTATACAGAACTAACCAGTTCAGTGAAAATAACCGGTTTGGTACCGAATTGGCAAAAAATGATTTGGTTCACTGGCCTGAACCAGTTTTTCCCTCCAACTAGTTGAACTGATTGATTCTTACCAGTGTGGTCTAGTTCTGATAACATTGATCTGAACAATTCCACACAACATAAACCAATACCATTCATGATTATGTAAAATGTTAGAATACAATAGCCAATTTGTTTGATCCATAGGAGCTATGTTACCCTAGGTGTTTTAATTCATTACAATTCTAGCAGGCTTCAGAATGCTCTTTTTGTTAATTTTTTCATCTTTCTTCGTGACAAAGAATCAACTAACTTCATTATGCACCACGAAGAATCTATCTCTACTATTGGTGTTATTCATGGGAAATTTGGGAGATAAGGTGTCCTTTCCTAGAATTATGGCATTTCCATGAAACACTATACACTAGGGACTACTACTCTTACACTAGGTATGGCTTGGTGTTTCAGCACCTTACTCGAAAAGGGAGCATCAAGGAAAACAAAATTCACTGCTCCTCTGTGGGGTGGGGCGAACCTAGATATAAGGAAGGGGCCTCTCATCCGTGGGAAAGAGAGAAATCATAGATCACCAGGATTGAGACTTAGGAAGAACTTATCAAGCATGAAAACATTCTTTGAGCATGAAGGCCAACACTTTCTCTTGCTAGCATTTACAGGAAAGTTTGTCAAAGTTTTTATGATCATGAACTTGCATCTGAAAGATTTAACTTTTGAAACTTTGCAATCATTTTTTCATTAATTATATTTTAACTTTTCAACAATGTTTATTGTTCTGAGTTGTTTAGAGATGAGTTATATTGGTGTCGCCTTATTATGTGTTTGTCAATTTTAATTTAAAAAACAGTTATTAGTGCTGATGGACACACACGCACATGCACATTGGGGATAAAATATAATTGGTGTATGATTTTCTTTTCACTGGGAGGAAAATTATGGAGCCATACAATGTCTCTCTGTCAGTTCAGTCACATAGCTAACTGAAGTATTTGCACATGTGCATGAAAATTGTGTTGGAAAGGAAGAGACACCAAGAGTTGCATATTCCAAAGAGGTAAAAATAGCTTTGCCTGTGGCTTTCTCCTGATTATCAGGTTTTAGGACTTCTTTGGCCTTTGTGTTAAAGACACGTTACCCACCAAAAGTGGGTGACCCTATATGAGAATTTTTCTCCTAGATTTGTCTTCAGCCAACAACCCATGTCAGCTACCAATGTAACCAATTTATTGTGCCATTTGATCTCTTCTCCCTGAACCAGCCATATGTCCCCTTGCTCATTTGTTGAGAGTATATGTTTGAAGGTGGGCAATCCAATCCTAAAGGTATGTTTTTCATTGTGCAATTGGGTGCTTATGCTTGTTTTTCCTTGGGCATATTGGGCATGGATTGTTTGGTGACTTGGAAGAAGGGATTTTGACTGTAGGTTTGTTCCCTCACCTTAAATGGGGTGTTAATCCTCAATTCTAGTCTCGTGAGAGCTCCCTATTGGATTTTAGCTTTAGGAAGGGCACTACTTGGGAAACCTTGATTTTGGTAGCGCAGTCTCGTTTTCCCATTCCATATTTGTCACACCCCTTCACACATTATGAGCCCTATCTCATCATCTTTCTTCTCTGCGTCCACATGACCATTGGGCGCACAAGGCACTGTTACACCTCCTCCCCTTGTCCACATGTTTGGGTCGGGCATGGAAATGTCCAGAGGTTGATGCACGTAAAAGAACATTAAAAGCATATCATGGCCACAATCAATAAAAAAAAGAAAATAATACTATAAAATGCAAAAATGGCCCAAAGATTAAAATAGCACATGGGGAAAATCGAAACATGAGCTTTACCCCGTATCATTATGGCCATCACCCTGGTTCCTAGGGCCCCATAAGTGCCCCCACATCATTGAGGAACCCATGCACGTCCCAACCCTTGGTGGACGATGAACTTCCCCACCTTAATGTTGAAAAGTAACTAGGTTCGGTCTTCATAATGACGTGTAATTATGTTCTTTTTGTAATTAATGAAAAAAAGAAAAATAAAATTATTATTGTAATACTTGTCTCATGGCTTCATGAGAAAGGAATTTTTTTTTAGTATGACTCCCATTGTGAGTCCTTAGGATTGGTCATAACATCAATTTCAGTCTATGTCATGTATGAAAGACTCTTCTTGGGCATATTACACTTATGTAAGAGTCAATAGAAATGTCGAGTAGCCCTCCAAGACAAGCACAAGGCATCCCTCTTCAAGCCGTCTTCAAATGGAATTAATTAATTCCTCCACACTGTCATGGCGACTCACACTATTCAAGTCGGCTTATTACCTTGGGAGACAACAATAAATAGGCAGCTCACATTCCATTCTAGGCACAGAATTTCGGTGATCAAGTCTAAGGCAAAAGGTGCGAAGTACAACAAAAGGAGGAGCCGAGAAAGAGCAACCGAAGAGAAGTCTGAAGCCCTAGAACCAATGAAGTGAAGGAAAGGAGCAGTGAAGTCAATAGACTTATATTGGGATTGTTTTTGGGCATAACTTCTCTCACACGTGTGGAAAAAGGGGACAATTATTATTGCAGAAAAGAATGAAGTCTGCTGAAGAAGTCGAGTTAGAAGTAGATATCATTCAGGTCAAAGAATGTCGAAGTAAGGTACAAGTTTGAAGTAGTGAAGAGGAAACCGAATTCTAAAGAGAAGCCGAGAAAAACGCAGGGGTTTGACTCAAGCAAGAAGGATCCCATCAAGGAAGATTTGTGACTTGGTCTTGGAGTGGCAAATAGGTCAAGGGTGTGGTCTTGGTATTCGTCAATTGGAATCTCTATAAGAAGATTTTGTTCGGGTTTTCCTCTCAAAGAGTGAGAGGTTTTGGCCTTGGCTGATAGCCTATATTCTGTGTCTCTTGTCTCTTTATGGTTTATGCATTGGTAGTTGTTTGATGAAGAAGAACACTAATAATCTAAATAAAAGAAGATCCTAATCTAAAGAAGTAAAAAGCACTCACAAGCAATTACTAATTGAAGAGAAATCACCTAATTACTATGCCCTAGATTCCTCAACATGGTATCAGAGCAAAGGTGACTAAGTCAAGGAAGGACATCTTATCAAGAGATACTCAAGGATCAAATCTCAGGCATTAAAGTGAAGATCATCTTGAAGTTAAAGGAAGCATCATAACCCTAGATCAAAGAAGTGTACAAAGAAGTATTGGGATCATCATCAAAAGGAAGAAGGCCAAAACCCTACATACCCTACGTCTACTCAAGTCAAAGTGTTTTGAAGACTATTCATCCAAAGAAAGCTAGATCAAACAATGGTATCATCTCACTCTCTGTCGGATTAAGGAGAAGTTTTCTATCCTCTATATCATCATCAAGGAGAAGTTTTCTATCCTCTATATCATCATCAACATCAAGGAAGCAACAAGAAGAAGGAGCATCCTATTAAGTATATTTATGTCCACATCTGAATTTGTCAAAATGTCTTTTTGCAAGGAAAACAACAAATTGGTTGGGGCTTCAAACTATCTTGCATGGAAGAAAAGGATAGATTTGAATCTCATTGAAAATGAGGTATGGAACATGTCAAAGGTTCTATCACTAAACCAAGAGAAGAAGATGCTCAAGCTCTTGCCAAGTATATGAAAGGGGAAGTTAGGGCTTAAAGGATTCTCATAGAATCAATCAAGGATCCTCTCATCCCATATGTATCTAAACTCGAAACTTCAAGAGAAATCTATGAAAAACTCCTAGAGTTATATTCCATAAGCACTGCTGGAGAAGTCATCTCGTCAAGACAAGAACTCTACAAGATGAAGATTTCAAGGGAAGATGGAGTAGCCTCATACTTTATGAGGATATTTGACATCCGAGATCAACTACAAGATTTGGGAGAAGTCATGTCTGATAGAGAAATGACTACAATTGTATTAAATGCACTACCAGAGGAGTGGGCTAACTTCACTTCAAGTTTTATGGGAAGAAAGAAGCTACTCCATTGCAGGATCTATGGTCACTATGCAAGATTGAAAAATCTAGACTAAGTGGCAAATTTGATGTGGGAGCAGGTGAGAAAAATCAAGCTTATGCTAATCAATGAATGAATTGAATTGATTTACATGAGCAAATGAAGCTCAATAAGTAATACAGAGATATTTACAGAAATAGAAACATTAAGTTTCTATTAGGAAATAGAAACAACCAATTTCTTCTAAGAAATTGCTAAAAAGATAACAATAGAAACAACTAATAAGAATGAACATTAAACACTAAATAGCATTATTCTGATATGAATGTATTGACAATGGGTTTCTACATGCTTTGTTCGTTCATGAAAGACTGGATTCTTGGCAAGTTTGAGCACTCCTTGATTATCATAGAGCAAGGGAGTAGGCCTTGTCTGGAAAACATGCATATTCGCAAGCATATGTTGAAGCTAAACTGCCTCACAAGATGCCTTAATTGCTCCCCGATACTTTGCTTCTGTTGAGGAGAGAGCCACTGCCTGTTGCTTCTTACTAGTCCAGGTGACAGCACCGGATCCTAGATTAAACACATACCTAGCTGTAGATTTATGGTCATCAACCGAATTGGCCCAGTCAGAATCTGTGTAACCACTGAGTATAGGATTGGAACTTCGAGTGTACAGAAGTCCATAATCAGGTGTGCCACACACATAACGCAGCACACGCTTCGCTGCTATCCAATGATCAACCTTAGGAGCTGACATGAAGCGAGAAATGTAGCTCATTGCAAAAATGATGTCAGGTCTAGTGGCAGTAAGGTAGATGAGGCTGGCCACTAATTGCCTGATTAAAGTTTCATCCACAAGGGGTGAGGATGATTGAGCTGAAAGTTTGAGCCCTAGTTCCATAGGAGTCGTGGCAGGTTTGCAATCCTGCATTTTGAATCTGTCCACAAGATTTCTGGCATACTTGGACTGAGAGAGAAATATGTTGTTCTCAGTCTGCCAGACTTCAACCCCCAAACAGTAATGAAGAAGTCCTAATTTATCATATCAAAAGTGCTGCACAAATCCTGTTTGATCCCATGGATCAAATGTGTTGAGCTGCCAGTAATGATAAGGTCATCCACATAGACAACCACAAACAGAATATCATCACCAGTATGCTTGATATACAGGTTTGCATCAGATGGACTCCGCTGAAAACCATGATCTGTGAGGTACTGATCAATTTTCATGCACCAAGCCCAAGGAGCTTGTTTCAGACCATAGAGTGCTTTGACTAATCTATAGACTTTCTGTTCTTGACCGACAACCTTGAATCCTGGAGGCTGTGTCATGTAGACTTCTTCCTGTAAGTCACCATTCAAAAAAGCACTCTTTACATCCATCTGATGGACGTTCCAATTGAACTGAGCTGCTAAGGCAAGGACAAACCGTATGGTACTCATCTTGGCCGTAGGAGCAAAGGTCTCCTCATAGTCAATGCTTCCTTTTGTGAGAACCCTCGAGCAACAAGGCGAGCTTTATACTTGTCTAGGGTTTCGTCTGCTTTGTATTTCACTTTATACACCCATTTGCAGCTAATGCGCTTTTTCCATGCAGGAAGATCATAAAGGGTCCAAGTGTGATTCTTCTGAAGACTCTAGAGTTCAGCTTCCATAGTCTTTTCCCACTCTGGTGTACCCTTAGCCTCTGAATAGGTTTGAGGCTCAAAAATACTGTGCAAGTTAGCCATAAGAGCAAAATTTATTGTAGACTGCTGTTTGCTATTGTGTCTAGAAGTCCTACCTTCAACGAGCTCATTATCTCGGAGATCACCAATGGTTTTAGCCCACCATTTAGGCCGGAGAGTAGAGGAACCAATATCAGGAGGAGATGGAGAAGGTTCAGGAACAATAGAAGCACCAAGAGGAGGGTTATTTTCTGGAGGAAGCTTAGGTAGTGCATCATCAAATACTGATGTTGCATCATCCCCTCCCATTAGGTGGACCTACTAGAAGAAGAGCACTGTGAGGTTGATCCTCATAACACTGCTCAGAAGGAGGAGATTGAAAGAATCCTCTGTCTTCATCAAATACTACATCACGACTAAAGCTAAGACGACCAGTGGCTATATCTATCAACCTATAGGCCTTGTGATGATCACTGTACCTTGTCATCATGAGTTTCTGGCTTTTAGAATCCAACTTAGAGTGCTTAGCAGCTGAAATCCAAACATATGCAACTGTGCCAAATACTTTGAAGTGACTGATCTTAGGCTTATGGCCAGACCAAACCTCTTCGGGAGTCTTCCCCTTAACAACCTGAGTAGGTGATCGGTTAAGAAGATAGATAACAATAAATACTACTTCAGCCAAAAATTTGTTAGGAACATTCTTGTGTTGTAACATGGAATGAGCCATTTCAACAACCGTACGGTTGCGGCGTTCGACAACACTGTTCTGCTGAGGAGTGTAGGGTGTAGTGAACTGACGTTTGATGCCATGAGTATCACAGAAGTTGGAGAAAGCAGAAGAACAAAATTCCCCCCCGGTTATCTATCCTAAGAGTTATGATATTACAGCCAAACTCTTTTTCAACTAAGGATTTAAACTTCTGAAAGATACTAAATACATTAGATTTATTTTTTAGAAAATACACCCACATCTTTCTACTGAAATCATCTACAATAAGCAAAAAATATTTGCAACCAGTAATAGAAGATGTATACATAGGACCACAAATATCAACATGAATTAACTGGAGTACCTTAGATGCGCGCCAAGATTCTCCATCCTTGAATGAAGACCGATGTTACTTGCCAGCTTGATAGGCGCTGCATACTTCCAACTGCTGAGTCTGAATATTAGGTAACCCTGACACAAGTCCCTCCCGAGAGAGCTAAGAGAGATACTGCATGTTTAGATGCCCATATCGCTGATGCCATAGAGTGCCGATGGGACAAATACGAGCTGCTAGAGCTACTTCTGGAGAATCTCCAGTGTCAAGAAAACTGTATAGACCATGATCCTCTATGCCAACAGCAACCGTAAGACTAGTGTCCCTGTCGATAATGGACCACTTGTGCGTACTGAACACTACATCACGCTGAGGAGAGTTCCTCATAATCTGGCTGACAGATAGCAGATTAATTTCCATACCAGGAACATAGTACACATTCAGGAAGATGAGTGTGCGCCCACCACACTGGATCTGAACTGTACCTTTGCCAACCATTGTGTACTCTTCACGTCCGCCGAATACTACTGAATCACTGAAAGGTGAGAAGTCAATAAACCAGTCACGCCTGTGAGAGAAATGGCGTGATGCACCAGAGTCAATGTACTAGGCCGAAGACGGGACATGATGTGAAGCCCTTTTAGCCATAAAGGCGTAAAAGGTAGATTCTGTCCGCTCGAAATGTTTTGCAACATTCGTTGTTTGATGGGGCCCTCCCTATTTCTTCTGTTCAGAAGCAATTCTCTGTCGGCAATCTTTCTTCATGTGGCCGAATTTGTGACAGTAATTACACTGCACATTTTTCTTCCTAGTAGGATCAAAAAACTGAGAAGAACCTTTCTGCTGAAAGGACTGAGAGGATTGATATTTGGCAGCAAAAGCATTTTCTGAGGACGCTGATGAGGCACCACTACCAAACTGTTGTTTCCAACGATCCTGCTGCATGAGTTTGGTGCATAACTGTGGAAACTCCAGATCAACATTAGTGGAGGTAATGTTGAGTGTTTATATGAAGTGCTCATAAGGTTTTGGTAGACTTTTCAGAGTGATGACTACCATATCTTCTTCCTCCATGGTCTGACCAATGGCTTTGAGCTGATCTCGAATGTCTTTAATCTTGTTAAGATGTTCCTGTAAAGACATATGCTCTTCCATCATGATGGAGAACCACTGATTCTTGAGAAAAAAAGCTCTGCTCTTGTCGAATGTCTCATGCAGTTCCTTCAAATGTTGCCAGATTTCAGCAGCTGTCTTGTCGGAAGGAATATGTGGTAACTGATCATTAATCACAGAGAGTTTGAGAAGCATAACAACCTCGCGATTTCGATCATCAAATTTATCTTGATCGATACCAGCTGTATCGGGACGGAGCTCTTTGCCCAAAACGAGCTAATCAAGACGCCTATATTAAAAATGGTCAACATTCTCTGTTTCCAGATGTTATAATTGGTGCCATTAAAGCGCTGATTGCCTTCCAACATCAGATTGGTTAGCGAGGCCATCTGCACGTTTCCCAAGACACAGAAAACAACAAAGAAGTCTGGCACGGATTTCAATGGAAATGTCGGTTGAACTAGACAAAATCTGATAGGTGCTGGAAACAAAATTTAAATCTGCTGTCTCAAAAAATCAAGGCATGGAAAACGATGTACCCAAAAAACTCTGACGATTACCTAGTTGAGATATCACAAAACCCACATCAAATCTGTAATCGGAAAAGTTTTTCGAGAAATGAAAAAAGTAAAATACCTTGGTCGAAAAAATACGAGCTTTAGATTTCGGCCTTAGTAATTTCTGCCTCTTGCTGTGCGCTGCCACACGTTTCCAAGATTGAACTCGAGACCATGAAACTACAAAGCGATATGGATGCTTGATTCAATAGATTTTCTGAGAAGATTTCTCGTAATTCCTCCAGATCACCACGCGTAGCCTCACACACAAGTTTATAACATTTACCAGGAATTCGAAGCAGCAACTGAGTAGTGTCTAGTCCCCATTCACAGTTACAGTTGATTTATCACTAATTACATATCACGGGTAATTGTTGTGCTTTTCCACGCGAGAGGACATACACATGACTGGTTCATTCCGCGGACAAAAGCCAGTGCTGCTTTCCACCGATTGCTCTGCACGAAAGTAAAACAAATAGACCCTAAAAATCTGAAAACAAGTACACCATTGTGACCAAACCCTAAGAAGCCACAAGTCGTCTGCCTACCTCGGCTCATGAATCCAGCGGGGATTGGTTTTCACAATTGACCCGCTTCAATCACTTTCACGATTTTATCGCTATTCACTAAAGCCACTAATCGAAAACTTAGTCTGATGGGGGTGTCTCAAGAACTTTACAAACAGGAAACTCGAGAACAAAAGAACCAGTTTTGCTTCCGTCTCTTCGCTGTCACTTCTCGTGCTGCGTGTAAGAACGCATCGTCCCATTAAGTGCTGTGTCCCTGGCAATATATGAAGGCAATAGCTGGAAACAAGTCACATGCTCACAACAACAGACGTCGAAACCTTTCAGAAGCCCTCGTGCATCAAATTTCGAGAAGGAGCAACCTCAATACCTCGTGGACGAAAGTAAACAGACGCTTCTTGGTGTATTATCACAATGCAAATAAAAATAAAAGTTTCAAAACCGTGAAGAAAAACTTCTCTGGACCTGATCTTTGTCTAGCAATAACAGAGCTGACAAGAAAACCCGTTATTGAGTTCCTTATCCAAATAAAATTGAACAATCTGTGACTTGAATCATTCAACAAATAGTGAATCAGGATTTTATGCGGGTGCTACTGAGATCAAGTAGAAATGTAAATAAATCGATAGAAATTAAAACACAGAAAGAGCGTGATGGCGAATGCCGCAAGGAACATACAGCCGTTATAATCTTTTCGAGTATTGTTGAACACGCCGATAGTCCAGTCAGTCGAACACGCTGAAGAACTTCACAGTAGAGACGCTAACCCTCAGGGAACAACAGTGCCTCGGCGACACAATGCTCTTTGATTTCGGATTCCGTCTTCGGTAAAAAAAAATTCAAACATCTAGAGAGCAATTTCGAAATGAACATGAAATTTTTCAAACAGTGAAAAATTATTTCGAAAGAAATACTTGTGCTCTGATACCATAATCAATGAATGAATTGAATTGATTTACATGAGCAAATGAAGCTCAATAAGTAATACAGAGATATTTACAAAAATAGAAACATCAAGTTTCTATTAGGAAATAGAAACAACCAGTTTCTTCTAAGAACCTGCTAAAAAGATAACAATAGAAACAACGAATAAGAATGAGCATTAAACACTAAATAGCATTATTCTAATATATGCTACAATGACAAGAAATGGAAAATTTGGGAAGTCTGGTTCTTGGAAAAAAAAGGGACATGTCTAAAATTCAATGCTACGAGTGTCAAGAATATGGACACTACAAAAGAGATTCTCTTAAGGTAAAGAAGGACAACAAAAGAGGAAGAGAAGAAGCCCATATCGCCAAAGAAGTAGAGGAAGTTGAAAAGAAGTCCAAGAAAGGGAAAGTAAGAGATATTATTACTGAGATAGTTTTCCTCACCGAAGTTCTTCTCGAGTTCCTAAGTCTTCTATTGTAAGATATGGCTATCATTATTCACTAAATGGGATGCATCAATAGGAAGGAGCATTGGAAGCAAGAGCTCGGGAAAAATCATCATATAGAAGCATGAAAGATGGTTAGAATCTATGGAAGTCAAGGATATAATTCTTAGGAATCTCGTTGGAACATAAGTGGCAAGGTCATCTAGTACAAGGTTGTATCATACATCTTGTCAAAGGGAAACGTCTGCTAATGGGGATACTCTAGATCCTCAAGATTCTTTGATGGAATCTTCATCTAAAGGTTCATCGATTAAGAAAGGAAGCAAGTGTTTCATCAAGACTTCCAAACTTGTGGAATTCATGGGATGATGGTACGATGACTAAAAGTAAAGCAGATCAAGGATTGAAAGTCAAGAAAGTTGTTGCAGAAAGTTTGGATGGCCCAAAGGAAAAATGAGGTATGTATGCCTACATTTGATATTGTGGATGTCATGCCATATGGTTGCAGGTAACACGGATCAATGCTCTATCTTGAGAGCATAATCAAAAGGAAGGATCTCCTCCCTCGAAGAAATGCAGGAATGCATGAGTCATACATTCATTAGATGAAATCAACATAATATGTCCTCATATGAGGTATGAGGTGGTTGACAACAATTGAGGAAATCTGATTAGAAGCTCTTGGGAATGAGATGTGTGACGAAAGGAAGAGATCATGGGGTATGCAACCATGGTAAAGGCTATCAACATCCGAAAGACCAAGAAGATTTGACTAGGATATCTCCATGGAAGATATGAAGACTCTGACAGAGTCTGAGAAAGAAAAAGACCCTTGACAATATATATCTTTGGGAGATGTGTCAATATGTATGCAGGATGCTGATGCAAACTAAGAGATGTCATGATAAGAGACCATCGCAAAGGTAATGTTGATTTTAATGTTCATTCCTTTATTTTTGATCAAATATCTAGATGGGTTTATGTAGAGCTGCCAAGGGAAGATCTATGGATGCCTTCCATCACTGATGCACATTTAGTAGGATGAAAGATTCTTAAGTAAACATGGCATGATGGAAGCACTGTTTTAAAAATTGGTCATTTCGACTCTGATTTGGCCGAGTTGGTCCGAGTCATAGCCCAACTGGGTCAACTTGGCCTTTGAATTAGACCTGCTAGCTGGGTTGTTACCGAGCCGGCCGAGTTGGCTAACGACTCGGCTGGCTCAGTAACAGTAGCCGGTCAAGTCACTTCAACGTCATTTTTTTTTTGAAATTTCATTTTTGGGGACTCCCCGAGCTTCCCTGTCTGACTCATGGGTTTCCCTGTCTGACTCTGATCCCTAGTATTGATATGGTATTCATGGTAATGTTAAATTCTTAAAGTAAATGTGACATTTTCCTTAATCTTCATTTTCATCTTTTTACTTAAATTTTTAACATTACCATGAAATGACTCAGGATGTTTGAGAGTGGTTCTAGCCTCATTGGATTTCATATAGAGAAAGTAGAATTTTAGATTTCATTCAATATCCAGCAGACTTATCAATTTTTCAGGATTTCAGGATTGGGGGATTGCAATGTTTCCATTGAATTTTGTCATGTATTA
>APFE031477028.1:131628-187723 GCA_000404065.3 Pinus taeda
CCAGATGAGTGATGACAATCCTTTTGTGATTCCTGAGATGGATCCTACATTACGCACCCAAATTCAGAAGTGTAATTGGCAAATTGTAAATGTGACAACTCCTGCCAACTATTTTCATGTTCTTCGTCGCCAGGTAGGTAATTGTTATTGCGTCTTATCTTGTTAAAACATTTTTTATGCGGTGCGACATAATATAATTAGAGCTTTTAGTCTTGGTAAATTTTCTAGACAAAATTTTCTTTCCTAGAATGAGACTTGTACTTGTTTTTAGGGATCCATGTCTTTCTACCTGTTTTTTGAAGTGTTTGATCTATTTCTGTTTCTAGATAAACCGGGATTTCCGTAAACCTTTGATTGTCATGTCTCCAAAGAATCTTCTTCGGCACAAGGACTGCAAATCAAATCTGTCTGAATTTGATGACGTGCAAGGTCATCCCGGATTTGACAAGCAGGGAACCCGATTTAAACGTCTCATTAAGGATCAGAATGATCACTCTGACCTAGAGGAGGGCATCAAGCGTCTGATACTTTGTTCTGGAAAGGTAAATCAGTAGAGGGTTGAAGATAGTGATCAAGAGCACCTCTACAACACTGTTGTAGTTGAGAGATCAATCGATTAATATGTTTCGTCTAGGAACTGTCCATTTGTGCACTGCTAGACAATCTGAATTTGCCAGCCTTCTGGTTAATATAGCTGTCTTATGTCTCCCCTTTCTGGCAGATCTATTATGAGCTGGATGAGGAAAGACAGAGACTTCAAAGGAAAGATGTTGCTATTTGTCGGGTTGAACAACTATGCCCATTCCCATATGATCTGGTCCAGCGGGAGTTGAAGCGATATCCAAGTAAGTTCTCCTGTTTTTAACTTCTAGAAGTGGAATATCTTCCTTACCCAAGCACTTATTTTCTGTATGGAAGTATGCATTTTATGCCTATATATTTGTCATGTCCCCAATATGCACACAAAGATAAATATCTATGAATCATGAATCTTGTATAATTATCTGATTTGTCTTCTCATTTGTGTTTTACTTCAGATGCGGAGATTGTTTGGTGCCAGGAAGAGCCTATGAACATGGGAGCATACAGCTATATTACCCCACGTCTTACAACTGCTATGACAGCATTAGGTCGAGGTAAATATGAGGACATTAAGTATGTCGGTCGAGCTCCTTCAGCTGCCTCAGCAACAGGGTTTTCTCAGGTGCATGTAAAGGAACAAAGAGAGGTTATTGAAACGGCGTTGCAATCTGCTCCAGTCAGCTTTCCTTAATGTTTCTCTCTAAAGACAACTGTTATTTATGGATATTAATAATCAGCATGGAAAACTTCAGCATCCCGTTTCTCTTATTAGGTCAAGGCTAGATAGGAAACTCGAGTTTTTACCATGCCTTTTACAGTGTGTTAGTGAGTTCCCTTAGTTGAGGGCAGGCATGCCATTATTCAATAGCAGTACCATTTTTTCTGTATCAATAATGTTTTGCATACCATAAGATTCAAATCTCTCATGTTTGGGATGAGAGTGACACTATTTTGTTAGGTTCATTTTTGATCCAAAAAATAAAGGTAATAAATATTTAGAGCTGATCTGACTGAATCATGAAATTTTTTTTTACAAGAAAATTTGAATCTTTGCATTTATATATTTGAGAATGATGAGCTGGGTCTAATGATATGGAGGTTCAAATGTCAGAAACCCAAAAATACTACCCCTTGCCTTTGCTGCAGAACTATTCACCAAAGAGCAAAGATGCTTTATAGAAACCAGTTCCTGAACCTGTCTTTCAGGATACTCTAGTCCCACCATGCTACCATTCGGCTGTGGATTTTTCACCACAATCCTGATGAAATCTGGACACAGCTCTCTTTGTTCTTTTTGCTGCTTATATCATTCTGGGACACTCAAAATTGACTCAACCTTGCCCAAATTTACCTCTGCTATCCAAATGAGTTTGCTGCCTCGCGGTACATTTCTTTAATATTGCTGCACCTTTAAGATGTCATAAATAACCCAATTTCATGATATTATGGAGACCTAGAACACCACCATATATATTGGGAAACTCTGTTGAGAAACCGAGTGTAATGAAGTTTAAGACCTAATTTCTCTTTCCTGATAATTACTTGTGAATATTAAATGTCTTCTTATTACTTGTGTCTTCTTCATCGAGCAATTATACAAATGATCAATCTTTCAGAAAATATAGAGATCACAAAGAGACTAGACACCAAAATTAGGCTGTTAGCCAGGGCAAAACCCACAAGGGGAAAACCCAACAAATCCTCTCTTATAGAATCAGATCAAATGAGAGATATCCAAGACCAAGATCAAGACCAAAGTGCCATCAAGATACCAAATCCAACCCTCCTCCAAGTGAAAGTCAATGCTGGTCAAACCTTCTCCAATCTGGTCAAACTTCAGTTTTTCGGATCTGCAACTAGGGCTGAATTTCGGCCTGCAACCACTTAAGAAAATTCAGGTTCTTTCACAGAAATTTCAGTCCACACGTGTGAGCTGCTACAAGGTCAAACTTTGGTCAATTAGGAATATTCTTCTTGACTTTATCTTTGTCTTTCTTTGTCCTTTGACTCATTTTCCTTTTCTTCTTCACTAGTTTCAGATGTGCTGCTTTTTGTGTGTTGAATGAGCTTCCAGATGAGTTGAACATGTCCTTTATATATAGCTGTCCAAGTGGGTCGAATAGGTGTCTATTGGAGGTCTAGGCCTGACTTGTCCAAGGAGGGCCAACTTGGTCATCTTGTGGAATTTTGACTCAACATAAAATTCAAATTCCTTTTTCTTACAAATGTCCAAATGGGACATGACTCAAGTACATTTTATTTTGACTCATAGTAAATTATTTTTGACTCTCTAAGCATGATGAACATGCTTTGACAAAAATATTCATGCTTTGACAAAAATATAATAAGTATAATAAATACATCAATGATAAATTTATGTTATGAAGATCAACTCTAGTTACAACTTCAACAAACTCTATAATCCTTTAGCTAAGTTTGATGCTCACTACCACCTTGTGGCCATTATTTTTTCATGTTGAATATCTTTTACGTAGCTTTTCAATCTTCTATGCAGCTTTCTAGCCAATGTATCCAAGCTAGGTGGTATGATTGAGCTTCTTCTTTTGAACAAATAAACCTGGGCATTGAAAGGTCTCCCCTCGTAGAGTTCACTGTCCATGCATCATACGATACTAATATTTATTATTAATAGAGGTTATAGAGAGTATGGGATAATATTTTAGCAAACAGATCCTCTTTTCTTGTGTAATTTCTTCACAAATCTGGTAGGATGTTTGCCAATGTTTTGGAAATGATGACCAGGGATTCTTCCTGTAACATCAAAAATTGGAAAAAGATAGTTTTCATTGCAGAAATTGGGATTTTTCATTGCTGGATTCCATTGAGTAACTGGACATAAAGTATGATTTACAAGAAGATTAAATGACTTAGTATTAGATCAGAGATTTACAAAGTCTACTTGAAATCCACTTGGAGCAAGGCAGAAGAGAGTCTCGACTCCAAAGCTTCATCACTACCGCCATCCCAAAATTTACTTGAAAGATCCATCATATTGTGGTGACTATGTAGCTTGAGAGCCTTTCTAGCTGAGCTTCAGGGTGATTGTGATCGACACAGCATGGAGATGGATCACCATTTTCCGAAGGAGTATTACACCTGTAAATTGTGTATGTGGGAGTCTTGGAAGACTACATCATTTTTAGATGTAGTATCTATTATGTGGCCCACGTCCATTATCATTGTTTGTTCTGAGATTCTCATGTCTTCTGGAGGACCTTTACGACGACTGAAAATGTATCACCTAGTTCCTTGGAGAGATGCTTGACCTATGTTAGAATAGTCTTAGGGAGATCTTCTTGCTCTAGTAATTCCAGGGTCATCAAGTCACCTGGTTCGGGTTAGTGACAACTTTGGAATTTGGAAAAAAAAATCGTCTTACTAAAAATGGTGGATAAAATTCGCCATTAAATTTGACATATATATATATATATCCCATTTGACATATATATATATATCCCCCAGAGGAACCCAGCGGCCAGCCTGACACGTAGCTATTAGTAAACTTTACTATGGGTCTACAGTGTGTCGTCTCATTAAAACCTTGCATCTCTCAGTTTTTTTCAGCAATCATATTTTGATCATCAATTAAGATGCCCCATGTATATATAATATATAAACCAGCTAAATTACATAATTTTTAGTAATAAGTTTTATATTTATTTTATTTATATATATAAAATATTATATAAATTTATATTGATATATGAAATTGAAAGTAATAATAATAAAGGTTAGGTTTATATAATGCTAATTAACATAGCCGAGTATTTAGTTGATTATGGTTAATGTGTTGGCAATATCAACACGTTACACGAACTCAATTACCTTCTGTTGTGGGGGCAACCCGTAGTTCGTAAGATAGAACAATGAAGGATTGTGTGAATGCATAACGACGTCACTGTCATTTTCGCACAGGGGGTCGAACAACAAAGGTCGTTATACTTGAACACTATATGGGCGTACAACAGTCAATGGAGGCGTCGGACTAGTCCATTTTGGCATGGATGCACAGAGTCTGTTTCCAGAGGATCCGTAGAATGTTTAACAAGCTGATCCAGAGGATTCAGAATAATGCCGGCCCGTCCTCTATTCCCTCGTAACCCTTGTGCCTCCTGCGCTGAAAATGAACCCTAGCTAAGTGTTCGATTTGCAGATTTATGCCGGAATTTAAAGTCATCGTTAAATGTGCCTTGGAATTTACCGAATTAAAACGAATTTGTTTGGCCTGGTTTGAAGTTTGACAAATTTCGAATTCCAACATTGAAATTCGTCGAATCCGGTGACTATTCATCACTGCTTATAGCCTATAGATAATTCTACTCACAAGACGCCTCATGAACAATTCTCCCAATAATTTGTGAAGCAGTGCAGACTCCACAGCACCTATCCAGTCAGTGGCATGAATTTCATCACCATTTTCTTGGCCTTGGATGTTAGGCTTAGGTGAGTTGATGGTTGATAATATTTTTAATTTAGACCGTCTTTCTTTGTGCGTTTCAAATCCTTGCCATGAACTTCCTAGCGTTTTATCTCTATTTGGGACAGTCTACGTGAGCCGTCTAGGCAGAAGACCAAATGCCCCTTTTGCCAAGAGATTTTTCCGAATTCTGATAAAGCAAGGTTCCATGGTTCCAATCAATCCGGTGGGTTTCAGGTTTTCTGAGAAGACCAAATGCCCCCTCTGCAAGAGGTTTTGCCGAATTCTAACAAAGCAAGGTTCTATGTTCCAATCAATCCGGCGGGTTTCAGGTTTTCTGAGTTTTTGGGTGGTTTTGAGACCCCAAAACCCCTCGACTCATGGTGGAAACGAGATTTGAGTGGAACCATATGTAAAACCATCATTTCCCCATAATTGTGCTGGAACCCATCGCCAGAAACGGCTATTTTGGCTTCAGTTATGCGCACATCCTCCCTATGCAGTCACTGGTTTTTTGTTCTTTTGCTGTCCTGACGTACTTGCTTTAACTCTCCCTATGGTTTCTACATGTTTATAATTTTTTTTGGCGCCTTGGCCAACTTTGATCCGTGGACATCAATAATTTATATTAAATTATATTCTTTCTTCCCTTGTTTCCTTGTACAAAATAAAGCGTCCACTTCTTTTAAAACTTTGGCTTTTCATTTACACTTATTTTTGGCACTTCATTGGTACCCTCTAGACGACTTATATTTGTTCTCTAAATTGCCCTATAAAAGTTTGATCTGTAATCCTTTTTAGGTTTTTGATTTAGGGAGAATTCATGATTTTGCTTTTATTTTGCACTGTATATCCGAGTGGTTACTCTGAAGGATTTACGGAGAGGACTTGAAGGGCATAAATAGGCAAGGGAATGAAGGATTACGGAGAGGAGTTGAAGGGCATAAATAGGCAAGGGAATGACATCACGGGATAGGTGTATGTTAGGTTCCCTTTTTAAGGACCGGAGTCATATGGCAAAGTAGTACCATGCATATTGACTCAATCTATGTCTTCTGTAAGACTGTTATGGGCTTTGAAGCCCAAAATCCCCCTTTCTTATGCATAACATATAATATACCTTCCAAAACCCCCCTTTGTTATGCATACCATATAATATACCTTCTTTAGGAACTTACAGTACACTCCTGCCAGAAGATCAGAAAGGGTTAAGGAGATTTAACTCATTTAAGGCCCAAATGGAAGGAAACTTATAAATCAATATTGCCAATATAAAGTAACATGATCTGTCACCCGATAATAAGAGTATCCCTACCTTCTTAAAGCCACCATGATGCACCATTACTCATCTGCAATCCCAGGATCTCAATTTGTATCTTTTGGATCTCTAGTCCCATCCTGAAAGACCACTTTTTTAACCTATCATGAGTAAAGTCTCACTTGGGAACACAACCTTCTTGTGAAAAACGAGTTTATCGAAAAGCTTCCAGGTCAATCCTATCGGCATCAACTTATCTAGATATTGCTAACATTAAAGTAACATGATCTGTTATCCGATAATACGACCATCCCTACCTTCGTAAAGCCTTCATGATGTACCATTTGTAATCTGAGGTCCTAGAATCCCAATTATTAACCTATGATGTATAAAGGTTCACACCCTTGTTACCCATATTGCCTTCAGGAGACAAATCGACTCACATTTTTTCTGCAAGAATTGGTAATACGTATTCACCCAGCCAAACGATGCACATGAGAATTATCCCATCTCTTCTTGGTTTACCCAGTTTCCACCCTATCAAATTTCAAGTACAGCTAACCTTGTAGAATTAAATTCGAGCAAAGGCTTTCTTGAAGTACACTCAGGCGCATCTTGAACTACTTTAGGCCATATCAATCAAGATGAAGTTAACATTACTACCTTTAAAGATTTGAAGGATCATGCTTCCAACGTGTCTTTTTGATATGTACATGTAGAAAATGCTGAATGATAAGCAGAAAATATAACAGGACCCTTTGACATTTCCTTTCCCATTTCTTCGTAGATTCATGTGTCTACTGTTTTCCAAACGTTCCTAGAATTACTTTACTACTATCATGTTGTGCTGTGGTTATGTTGGAGACAAATAATTGCTTTGTGAGAGATCAAGGTTTAATTTAGTTCAGGCACATAAATTTGTTTATAACAGGACCCTTCCTCATTTCTTTTCTCAGTTCTTTGTAGATTCATGCGTCTAGATGATTCTAGGCGTTCATAGAATTATTTTACCACTATCATGCTGTTGTGTGGTTATTTTGGAGGCAAATAATTTCTTTGTGAGAGATCAAGGTTAAGTTTAGTCGAGACCCATAAATTTTGTCTACGAATCATTATTGTGATGAAGTAACAGTCAAGCTCACGTTTATATATTGATTAATGTTTGCTGAATTTTTACAAGAACGCACTTTAACAATACCTTCTAATTAGACAAAAATAACGGTGTTTACATATGTATATGAAGGAAGCTAACTTTGGCTTGTTAGTTACACAAATGGCATAAGCCTCAATATGGTCATACAGTAAATGTATAGTTCCAGTTTGAATCCTGAGTTTAACCAGCATAAAATCAATTTGAAATCATCTTGTTCTGACTGTGTTTCCAAATTTCAAAGTACCCAATGTCTTGAGATATACCTTATGTTTGGAAGCATATTTTACAAGGAGGTGTACCTTCTGGGAAGCATATATGCGTTGTGCCTTTCACCTTCTGGGGTTGTAACCCTATTGTTGTATGACACCTTTTTTGGGAAGTCTGAAGAATGATTGAAATAATTTGATAACTCGTTTTGATAACATTAAAAAAGAGTTCAAGTTTCCAAGTAAAATATGGAGTTAAAAGTTGCTACCTTGTCCTTCGTGTTCAGAAGCCCTCGTTTGTCACATTTGAAGCCCTAAACCTTACATGGCAGGACCACTTTTCTCGGGGAGGTTTGAAGAAATAATTTGACCCATCATTTGATAAGAGGCTAAAAGTAAAATATGGACTCGAAAACAAAGTTTACCAATGTGGTTGATAATAATTAGAAATCTATGTTCATATTATATTTTCAACTTTTCATAAAACTTGACAGATATAGAAGAAATAAGTCAATCACAAATATAATGAAATGAAAGAATGAAAATAAGAATATAATATTATATATCTTATAAGATTTATGAAATAACAAATTATAAAAATATAAAATTAATTAATTAAATAAAGTTTTCTAGAAAATACTAATTGAAACAAATGATAAAATATTTAGTATATAATGTATAATAATGAGCGAGTTTATAGCATGGAGTTTATTCTTATAAGGGTATAATTCAAAAATTTTTTTAAATATTTAAAAATTATCTATTATGAAAGATTATATATTATCTTAAGAATTATAGTTTTGGAAATGTAAGATTAAAATCCATTCTCTAAAGGATTAAGTTCCTCTTGAATCAAGCTATAAAGTGCTTTCCATGTCTTAAGGCTAACTAATTAATAAAGAGACCAAATGTTAAACTAGGGAACCAAGAAGGAAGTTGGTACCTTGATAATAAATGAGCAAATTGGGTACTCTCCAATACTTTAATATATTTGATATGAATAGATCAAACCACGTAATTTTGTCTTTAGGTCTCTTCGAGTGGAAATGCAAAGCATGTAAAGGTATTGTTGGGGATTGGGTATAAACAACAAGAGAATTTTGTTTGAGTTGGAAGCAGAGCAATGTGATGGCTCAAGGGAGAATGACACAAGGGGCGATTATGGTTATGCATGACTTGAATTTGCACGGGCTTGCATAACATGTACTAGGGATCAAATAATCGTTATTATGTGATGAAATGATCTCATCACTAAAGGTGATTAGGTAATGGATTAGCAAGTGCAAAATCACATAATTATTTGATGTGTGAGTTTTGGAAAGTGTGGGATTAGTCAATCCGTGAATAGGATGACAATTGAAGATTGTAGTTCACATTATTTCTGATAATTGTAGTACGAGACGCTCTTGGAGGAGATAAAACAATCATTTTTATTGCGCTTTGGGGAAATAAGTGAGGTGGATGGTCGTAACATTAAAGCTCCAATAATGATAAGATTTTCAAATAGTTGAGGGTGGCTAAAGATACCAGGACAATGTTCGTGTTGCGCATTTGGTGTTGTACTTTTGAACTCATTCGCTGGAAGGGATCAGGGTGCTGTGTATAAGACAAAGGGTTGCGTTGGCAATGACGATTGTGACAAGGAACAAAGCTAGAGTGTTTCAGTTGTATATGGTTCATAAGGAAGGAGTAGGGTTTTTGAACACAAAAAAAATGGTAAGAGGAGGTAAGGAAACTTGAAAATGAGATATTGCAATTTCAAATGTTAGAATTAAATTGCCTTAAGTCTGTTTTATTTGTTAGAGAAGATCGTTGGGCACAACACTTAATTTCAGGGAGCAACTGAAGAAATGAGTGGTATACATCAACATGTTGAGTAGCTTCAATGAACTTGATTAACTTCAACAAACCTCTCCTTCCTTAGGCAATTCAACATGTAACAACATCGTAGGTATTTATGTTCTCAATGTTTTTGTTCTTGGTCAGAGCAATGAGGAAATTTTGACTGGAGACATAGAAATTGATGGAGTCACTCAAAATAAGCAATAGTAAATATATGCAAGTTAAATGTTGTAGGATTAAATATTCTTTTTGGAGAATGTATACCTTCCATTATGTTAGAATATTAGTACATTGAACTTCTCTTTGAACACAAGTAATTGGGAAAAGATGATAGAAGCAACCTATTGTGTAACTTTTTGTATTTTGCTATATTGTTGTGCCCCTAAGAACAAATTTCTACTCTAATATTTATTGTTCTCATTAATAATAATAATAATAATAAAGTTCACAACTAAGCCAAATACCCAATTGATGTATGAGACCTCTTGTTTGTGGGACAAGAGTCTCACCTCCACAATCTGATTTGATTGGTAAAGTTGTCAAGGGTACACTGAGTGATTGAGGTGGCCTGTTAACTCCCTGACCACCCATGTTTGATTTCCCAAAATGACATGCTTAGCTTGTGTTGATTAGGCTTAAGGAGTAGGCTGCCCCATGGAGTTTTCACTCTGTCCGTTGTCAATATGGGACGTCTTCTCTTGCTTATTCATTGGGTCATTACTATGGGTCATTATTGTAAAAAAAATAAATGAAAAAACTTACAAAAACATACTCTACCCACTTAATACACACACACACACGAATACAATAAGTTAGTAAATAATAATATAAAGATAATAAAAATGATAATTTGTATTAAAAAATAATTTAAATTAACTATTATCTTGAATGAAAGGAGGGTGGTAATTATTATAGATAACAACACAACTTGCATTACATTTATGTAAAATATTTAAATTTGGAAAAAATAACAATAAATACATATTCTCTAATTTCAAATTTTTGTGATCCATATTTTTTTGAGTGTCACTTTCGGATTAATACATCATTAGTTGTTTGGTCGATGTTCCAAACCATCTAATGTGGCTCATTCTTAGGATAAAGATAAAAAATCCTAATTTATCCAAAGGTTTAAATAACAAAGATGCATCATGTTCCAAAACTAAGCATTTGGATTTGAAACATGACACATCTCTGCTATTTAAACCTTTGGATAGATCGGATTTTTTCATCTTTGTCCCAAGGATGAAACACATTAGATGGCTTGAAACATTGACCAAATAACTAATGACGCGATTAATAAAAAAGAGACTAAAAAATAAAAAGAAAAAATAGAAATAGAAATAAAAATATATTATCAAAATAGAATCAGGATCAAATAAACAAATGAATAAATTAAAAAATAGAAATAGAAATAGAAATATATTATCAAGAATAGAATTAGGATCAAATAAACAAATGAATAAATTATTTGAGATAAAAATTAAAAAAGATAAATTTATAAATTAGAACACAATGGAATATAATAATAAATAGAAAATTAATGATACTAGAAGAAGAAGAAAAAGAAACATTTGTAAAACAACAATTAAGAATGTATATATAAATTTTGGTAAATTAGGTTTATATATATATAAAATTTATCTTTCAAGTCTACCACTATAGAAACAAGATTAGAAATATAGAATGACATTCTTAAAAATGGTAAAACATGACTTAGTCGTTGAGATCAAAATTGAAGAGGTTATAACTATAGGAACATTGTAAAGATTATGTACTGCAATTATGTAATGCTAGGAGAGCTGCATTGAGAATCTAAGAACAAAAAACTAAAGATAAACTTCATTTCTAATTGTTGGGAGAATTTTATTGGATTAAAGTTGGGGCCAAGCCCTCCTCACTACTTTAAAGGTCTAGGTTGGTCAATTTCTTAGTAAACTTGTTGAGCTTGTGGTACGCCTTATTGACTTGTTGTTGCAAAGCATCAATGTAGAGGAGTATTTCTACATGAGCCTCATTTCTCTTGACGAGGACCTTGCCCATTATGGCCTTTAGTTGCTATATAAATATATGGTTTGCATGTATTGAGTGTGTCGAGTGGGAGTGTTGCCAATGTCATGAACCCATTGGCCAACATCCCCGCCCCCCTGAATATCTGAGAGAAACCTTTTGTTTATTCTTGCATATTGATAGACATCCTCTATTTCTTCCTCGATTGAGTGGGGAGTGAGATATTTGTAACATCATGTAGCCACTTAGTGCTCGCCTAAGCATGCGTCTGAGGATTTGGGGCTTTGCTTCCAGATCTTTAACCAAGAGGAACAACAACCTTGTGTGACATACTGGTAATGTTGATCGACACTAGGGAGAAAAGGCTTTGCAAGATCTAGTGATGTTGCGGGATTTTACAAATGAGAGGGATATCATAGTGAATGGGGAGGTGTTGAGGAATCTAGGGCATTAGTACTAGATGATTTCTCTTTGATTAGTGACTACTCCTGAATGTTTTTTACTTCTTTAGGTTAGGATCTTCTTATTAGTGTTCTTCTTCATCAAATAATAACTAATGCATGATGTTAGGTCCCTATAATACTAGTGATTCCCCCATTACTATTGTCATTGTAACACTTATTGTTATTGTTGTGCCCGTATTGTTCCCATATTCTTATTATTGTGCCCCATAGAAGCTCACTATTATTATTGTTGTGCCCTTATATTATTATTGTTATGTCGGCTTTGATTATATTGTGACCCATTAGATTCCTATATATAGAAAGGAGGTTTTGTCATTTGTATCATCCAAAAATTATTCATTTGTGTAATGTAAAGGAGGTTGGCCTTTCAAAGAGGCTTATTTTGAAGTTGTTGATCTATCTTTTCTTCTATTTTGTGCGCTGGTTACATAACACATGAACATAAATACACAAGAGACACAACATGTAGGGTATATGCTAGGGCCAAAACCTCTCACTCTTTGAGAGGAAAACCTTCACAAATTCTTCTTCTAGAAATTCCAATTGACGAATACCAAGACCAAGACCCTTGACCTATTTGCCACTCCACGACTAAGACACATATTCTCTTTGATAGTCAACCTTCTTCTTCTTGACTCCTCTTCCTCTTTGACCTTCTTACCATTGAGACATTGTCACCACCAAGATCTTATCACTGTTTTCACATCATGATCTCCTTTGTGAGACCTCCTCGCTATCATATAACTGAGACCTTACTTTTGTGATGGCACCGGGTCCTTGAGATAGCACTGATATCCTTCCTTTAAGGTAGCACCAAAACTCAGCCTTCAGATAACCGAATTGTAGTTTCCTTTTAGCACCGAACTGTAATATATATATACTTGTCCAATTTGTGTAGCACAAAGACTCTTGATGTCACTGTGATTACAGAGGGTTCCGAATTCCCTTGACTCCACCGAACTGTAGTATCTTCATCAAACTGTGATTCCTTGTTAGGATACTGAAACTTTATTTGTGAAACAATCATCTTCTTCGCTGTTCCTGTTCACCCAAAATTATAGAGACATCTGAATTCCTAATTATGGAAATGCGAAATGCTTTCACCCATATATATAGTGGTCTGTCATATACATAAGCTGACATGTAATATAGCGAAGGTATGTGCCTTATTCAGTGAGTCGACATGCACTGCTTAATTCATCTTAAGGCTAACTTGAATAGGATAACCATGCACTTGTCGTTGGAGGGATTCTAGACACTAAAACGGACTCATATACATGCTCAAGAAGAACTCTTTATACATGAATTTAATTATTTGACTTTAATGATAAATCCTAAGGCTCTCAATGGGAGCATCTAAAATAAAATCACTTGCTCATGAAACCCATGAGGCAAGGCTTACAATAATAAATTTTATTTTCTTCTTTTCATTATTTACAAAAATCATAATTACATATCATTATGAAGACCGAACCTAGTTACACTTTTCAATGCTCCCTCTTAACTAGGGAGGTATTCATAATGGTACTTGGTCATTCTCAATCTGAAGAATTTCTCATAAGAAGAATTCAAATTTGTAACTCATTTGTATAGCATCATATCAACCAGCATTTTCATATAGCAAGGCCTTGACTAACAACTCTATCTTTCCACAAGATCAGAGCACAATGCTGACAAGACCAACAATTTATAGACATACTCATCATTGTCTCTCTAGGAACATACCCCACTCGGGTTCATATAGGATATGTTCCATAAGGACTATTATTTTCATGGACTCCCCAGTCCTAAAAGAATATCGGTCCCCACGACAACTCTTAGTGTTGGATGCCCTATCTCATCCTCAAAGAGCATCAGATGCTAAATGATTATACAATCCTCCATTCTGTCTTCCTAGGTGAAGAACATAATTGAGTGTCTATCTCTCCTTTTTAAACCAGGAGGTTTTATTCCATTAAAGGAATATACTCACTCCTATCACAAAGCAATGTACCTAATTTTCCTTCTTAGGAATTCTTCCAAGTAAGAAACTTCTTCTCAGGCTCCCTCTTAACTAGGGACCTATCACAACTCCTTATGTGGAGATTCTGAAACAATCAGCGTCTTGAAGAACCCATTCCTTCGATGTCATAAATTTCTTTTTCGTTAAGGAGTCTTCATCTTTGGGAACTTCTGTATAGGGCACAGATCATCCATCACTTTTTTTCATGAGTTAGTCATGTCTTCAACTCAACAGTAAGTGATTCATCAAATTTTCTATCTGCCTTTGCTTTATGTTATTTTGCTTTCATGCCATATTTCTGGAAGGACATTACATCCTTCTATATGGTCTGCTTGGAAGTCATTCATATATCTTCCCTTCTATAGTCCTACATAAGGCCAACCAGATGTTAGTTAAAAAATAATCAATTCAAATTAGAATTACCTTTGTGATGATCTTTCACCATGACATCTTCCTGTAAGTATCAACATCTTGCATGCAAATTGACACATCCTCAACAAATATTTAGTGTCAAGGGTCTTTATCTTTTTCTAACTTCCATCAGAGTCTTCACATCCTTCCAGGTTATCTTCTAGTCAAATATTCTTGGACTTTGGATGTTGAATGCCTTCTACCTCCGTTGCATATTATCATGATCTCTTCCTACCTTCACGCAAACTTCATTCCCAGAGGTTTCCAATATGAGTTCCTCAATTGTAGTCAACCACCTCATACTTCATATGGGGACATATTATGTTGATTTCACCTAGTGTGACTCATGCCTTTCGACATTCTTTCGTAGGAGGAGATTCCTTTCCTTTGATCATCCTTCTCAAAATAGAAGTAGTGATCTTTGTTACCTGCAACCATACGACATGTCTTTATAATATTACATATAAGCATACATACCTCATTTTACCTTTGAGTCATCTAGGTTTCTTTCAGCATCTTCCTTGATTGAAAATACCTTCAACCCCTTGATCTGCTTCATTTCTTCATGTCATCATACCATCATCCCATAAACTCCACAAGTTGGAGTTCTTGATGAAACACTTGCTTCCTCTCACTACAACAAAACAAGCAATTTGCGCTAGATTTAGCACCAGATTTTAGTGCATTTTTTTTTCAATTGGGATGAGAAGCTTGGCGCTAAATCTGGCTCTATTGTACAATTTTTAAAGAGTCTTTATTTGCGCCAAAATTTGCATATTTTTTACGCCAAATTTTGCATCATATTTTGCACCAAGATTTTCATTTGGTTTTACAACAACTTTTGCTTCTAGTTTTGTGTTGTAATTTGCATCGAGTTTTACACCACCTTTTGCATCTGATTTAGTGCATTTTTTTGCATCCAATTTGTGCCAGTTTTTGCATCTAGTCTTATGCCATTTTTTTCTTCTAACTTTGTACTTATTTTTACATATAATTTTGTGCCAATTTTTTTACTTTTTTTTACACCTTCTTTTGCATCCAATTTTGTACTATATGTTGAATTTGATATAGTGCCAAATTTTGCACCATTTTTTGCATTCATTTTTGCGTTTTATTTGTCTCCCTTTTTTGCATTTTATTTTGCACTATATTCTGCATCTAATTTTGCATCATTTGTTGCATCCAATTTAACATTCTATTTAACACCATTTCTTGCATCCAATTTTGCATCCTTTTGAGCATCTAAATTCGCATCCTATATTGAACCATGTGTTGCATCCACCTTTGCATCCCATTTTGTGTCTAATGTTACGTTCAGTTTTGAACCATTTTTTCATCTACTTTTGCATTTGTTTTGGCACCATGTTCTAAATCATTTGTTGCATCTCATTTTGCATCAAATGCTATATCTCAATTTTCATCCAAAAATGAGCTTTTTTTATGCCCATTTTTGCACCATTTTTTCTACTTTTGTGTCCAATTTTGCACCAATTTTTATGTCCAACTTTGCATCTTTTTTGGTGTCTAATTTTGCATCCTTTTTGGCATCCAAATTTGCATCTTTTTTTTTTTTTTTTTTTTTTTTTTTGGCACATTTTGTGTCCACATTTTCATCTCATTTTGCACCTAGATTTTAGTTTGAATGTTCATCTAGTTATGCATCATTTTTGGCATCCTTGGTTTCACCCTTTTTAAGTCCCATTTTTCATCTTGTTTTGTGTCTTTTATTACATCCTTTTTGCACCCAATTTTGTATCCTAATTGTACACCATTCTTTGCATTTTAATTTTGGTCTCCATGTTTGCATCCTTGTTTGCGCATTTGGTATCCTTTTGTATGCCTTATTTTGTTCCATTCTTTGTGTCTAGTGTTGCACCCTTTTTTAATTCTACTTTAAAACATTTTTTGTGTCATTGTTTGCATCTTGTTTTGATGGCTACTTTAACATCCAATTCTGCTCCCAATTTTGCATCCATGGTTACATCCACTTTTGGCTTCCTGTTTAGAGTTTTACCTTTATTTCCATTAATGACCCCCTTTATGGGTTCATTTTACTAATTTCAATTACGTAGTGAAATATATTACAATTTCTAAATATCATTTTGCTGTAGGATTTAATGCACAGTTAGATGAACATAAAACCCTCTCAGTTTATCCTGGGAACCTAGGAAAAACCAATTAAGAGAAAGGTTGTTCTAAGGCTTAGGATTCTTAGTAGATCAAGTTGTAGACTATAGATTAAGAAAAAGAGAAGGAATTCCTGTGAGTCCTCGCATGCAAGTCTTATTGGAGTTTTTAGTGTAGCTGGGAAGTGCTCCTAGCTAGCTCCAAATCTTGGTCCTACACATAAGAGAGAGAAAAAAGAAACCTTCACAACATAATATCTTATTAATTGAAACTATCAGAAACATATAAATATTACTGAATAAATAAATATAAACCAAAATCCCATACATTCATTAGTTAAATAGAATAAGTAAAGAATGAATAGCAGCATATGGAAAGAAGAACAACCGATCTATATTAATAAAGGAGTTGGAGGAAAGTTACAACCATCAGATGTAGTTGCAACAACTTCTCACCCAACTCCTAGCTATAAAACTCTCCTTCTCAAGATAGATCTCAGCAGCGTGATAATACAATAATTCCCATCCTTTTCTCAATGGCCAAGCCTCCAATATATAGGAAAGTGAAGGCTACGAAGATTTCCCAAATTCTTCATTAGTTCAATTTGGGCAAAAGATTTTGGGTGTATAATGTTTCCTCATATAAAAATGGCCTTTTCCATTTTTTAGATGCTTTTTTGCTTAGGAAAAATCTTCCCCATGATTTATGGCTCTTTCCCTCTTTTGTATGCTTTTCTTTTCTAGGAAAAAGCTAAAGATGAGGATAAAGAGATCACATTCCACCATATGAGTTTCTGAAAGTGAACAAGAGTGTCAAATTCTAGTTAACTCAAGCTTTTTTCCTTATGACTGAGTGAGAATTTTAGTAAAAAAAGTTAGATGAAGGAGAAAACTTGTTATAGACTAGGATAACATGGTCCTCATGGTGCATAACCTCTATTATAGTCTTATATAGTCTAGGAGAAGGGTATTTCAACCAATAACATAGTATTCTCCTCCAAGATGACGAGGAGGTATTTTCATGTATAACACATTTAAGAAGATATCACAATTCAAAATGATAACTTAATATTTGTAAACAAATTTAAGGGTAATTGACAAAATTCATAAAAAAGATAGCAATATCCTCATATATAACAATTCTCCATCAAAAAATCATTGACAATTTTCAATATAAATATATGACTACTAAATCAACACTTATCACAGATATCATTATTCCAAGGTAAATTCATAACATTACATCCAAAAATAGTAATATCATCATACATAATGATTCTCCATAAAAAAGAATTGACAATTTTCAACACATATATAAAGTAACAAGATAATACTAATAATATCCTCATCATATTTAATCAAATCAACTAATATTCAAATGTGTGATTATCAAATCAAATCTTTCGTGAACACCATTATTCTAAGGTAAATTCACAACATCCATCAAAAGATAGTAATATCATCATACATAATACTTCTCCATCAAAATAATGTTGATAATTTTCAATATATACATAAAATAACAAGATAAAAACGATAATATCATCATCATATTTAATCAAATCAACTAAAAGTCAATGTATGATTACCAAATAAAAATGTTTCATAGATATCATTAATCTAAGGTAAATTCACAACATCCATAAAAAATAGGAATCTCATCATACACAATGATTCTTCATAAAAAAAATGTAAAAAAATTTCAACACATTCATAAGGTAACAAGATAGTACCGATATTATCATCATCATTATTCGAATCAGCTAAAATTCAAATGTATGATTACCATATTAAGACATCCCAACTAAATATAAAAAACAACGCATGGATAGCTAGCACCATGAAAATCATAGTCAAGATAATCCTCATGATCATTTCCATGATCATCATCCTAACCATCTTGATATTATCATCCACATAATCATCACCAACGCCATCGCCATCACCATCCTCATCATCATTGTCTCTGATATATGATGTAATCTAAACATAGTTTGTATCATCATCTTCGTGGTCATTACCTGTAGCGTTCTGGGAAAAAAACCAATAGTGCATGTTAGTACTAATTCTATAGCACAATGCATATTTTTATTATAATGCTAACCATAAAATGAGGTAGGACATAATAACATTTAGTAGTACTTAAAAATAAAATGAAATATGGTTTAAGATATATTGGAGGTCCAACTAAAATTACACTTGTAATTCACATTAAGTAGTAGAAACATTTTTTAATGCATATGAAGTAGGTACCCATTTGTTCTTCATATTATATTTTGAATGTTGCTTATGATGTCCATGCACGATTGGTAAATTAAGAGTTACTGGAAGATTTATTTCAAATTACAATTGTAATTCAGATTAGAAATAGAAGAAATGTTAACAAAAAAAGAATGTCACATGAAAAAGTAAATTGTTTTTAATGAAAAATAAGTCGCATACAATATGAATGTCACATGAAATAATGAGTTGTTTTTAATGCATTTACTTTTCTCTATGATAAAATGGATCGTAATGTTCGTCCAAGAACAAATGCTCACAAATAATTACTCCATTTTATCCATTATCACACTTAATCCATCATACCTAGTGACGAAAATGATTCCATTCAAATTTCTTTGAACTCCCTAAATATAATGTAAAAGAGAAAAATTCACAACCATGACCATGACCACAACCCCCTCCCTTGCCTCGTTGACCATCAGAGACAATGAACTTGGAGTTATGACGATGATAGCAACCCCTCCCTTGCCTTGTGTCCACCATCAGAGGCAATTGAACTTGGAATTAAAAGTACTCATGTTTTCTTTGCTCTAATTAATCTCTAAGGAATAAAAAATTGATCAATATATCAAGAACCCCATCAAGGAATAGGTATATCTGAGGCAAAGCTCAATAGGCTTTGCCAAAATGAAATAACACTTATCTTTGTTTTATGAAATAAATCGAGTGAGTGGAATGAATGGTGGGAAACACTTACCAGGAAGATTTTTGGTCCGTCCTTATTTCTATTATTATTTTTTCTTCTTATAATGGAGAGAAGTGTTTAAAAAAAATTCTAAAAATTGTTTTAAATAGAAAAATGATAATAATAATAATAATAATATAATAATATAATAATAATTTATTTTTATTATTATTTTTTTTTAAATAATTTAATTTTTAAAGATATATATTTTGTTTTAGTATATTTTATTTTTTAAAAAATTATATTTTTAGTTTTTGGTAATTTTTTTTTTTATAAGAAAAAATATATTTTGTTTTTTTAATAAAAATGGATCTTAAACATTCCATTCATGCTAAACTTGTGATTTTATGACAAAATTTTAAATATATATAAAAAAGTAACTTAATGCCATGTGTTGTGCCGCTGAGATGGGTATTATACATCTCTTCCGTGCTAAGTTATAGAATGTGCTTGGGTTTTCTTAATGCAATAAAATTAATTCTGCTCTTCATTATATCTTGAGATGTTCAACTTGCACCTAATAAAACAATAAAGTTAAAATATATTTTCTTTTGTTTTTTGTAGATCTTTGTCCCCATTAATCTTGGTCTTAATAGATTAATTGTCTTATGGTGGCCTTGAGTGGTCACTCCCATTAGTTGCATGCTTTTTAGTTTTTTGTTAGTGGCATTTCTTAGGCTTGATAACTTGCTATTTAATTTATGAAAATGTGTTATTTTCCATATTATTGTTAAATATTAATATTAAATATGTTGGTTTTGAGCATGGTTTTGCAAAAAGTTCCCAGAAGGTTTATAGATTGTATTTTATAATGTAATGATTCATTGCTTGATGAAATTGTTTTGGATAATTTTTTTTAATGATTCATTTGATGAAATTGTTATGGATATTTTTTTAGTATATTAAATTGTATGTGATAAAGTCAAAATTCACCTCTTTTTGAGATTTTCATTGGTCAATTTCCCTTCAAGGCCATAAAGTTCACCATTTGGTCCCAAATTAAGGAAATATAGGAGTCATGAAGTGGCATTGTCCAAGCACTTAAATCTTGAAACATGTTTTTTTAAGTCACATTATACTTCCTTTCTGTGTAAATTCTCCATGAAAATAGTCTCATGGAACATGAGGGGCCTCAATAGTAAAGGAAAACAAAGACTCCTAAAAGAAAAATGGTACGCAAAGCACCCATCAATAATGTTGATATAAAAAAACATAAATATTAAGTGAGGTTATACCTCATATAATTAGCAAATGGGGGAGGAATTGCCTAGTAGTGATTGATGCTTAGAGATACCTGGGTGGAATGGCTATTATTTGGAATGATCAGGACATCAAGGTTACCAATATGTTTACTTCTTTTCACATTATGACAATACAAGTTAATTGACATCGAGGATTACTACCATGTATCCAATGTCTATGACTCCAATATCGCAAATGGAAAACCTCTATTTCTTAATTCTATTTCCAGCACAAGTAATTTATACTCCCGATCTCCATGGATTAGTGGGAGTGACTTCAATATTATCAAGTGTCTTGTGGAAAAGGAAGGATGAATCACAATTTTTACCTAGGGATTTTGTAAGCTACACCATCAAAGCCCTAAAGTAGTCTCCATTAAATTTTTGAAGCAATGAGTCTCCAACCCACACATGTGGATCAATGAGATGTAATACATGTGTGTGTGGTGACTAAATTAATACATTTTTCTAATAACTCCACAGACTTAAGTATTTCACTTCGTCATATAAATTGACCTTCGTGTGACATAAGTAAACCAAGAGTAGACATGAAACCCTTAGGAAAAAAACATTCCCTAGATCCTCAATTAGGTGCTTAAATGATGAAGTGAAAATGCAAGGGGAAAGAGGACTTCATGATTTAACCATCACAAACATGTGATCAAGTGTGACTAGGAGTGTATATATTCATATGTTTTCCAAAGAGGGAGTGAATACATGAGATACCATTCATTGGGCCTTATTTTTCTTTCTTTTGTTTTTTCTTATATATAGGACTTACAGAATAAGGATTTCATAAGTTTGGCACAACTCATAGATATAACATTTACATGAATTTTCACTTCAACCTTAGAGTTTAGACTTAAATAAATCATTATAGTGTATCTCTAATGATTTTGGCTTTCATTTTTTGATTTTCTTTCATCACAAATGACAAAAGGGGAAATATTTTGCCACAAATCTATGAATGCTTAATCCTAAAGGCATCATGTGATGAAAACTAAGTAATGATGTTATTCTCTATGAAAATGATGGGTATTCTTGAGAAAATCTTATTCTTGTGGATGTCTTGTCCCTAGTTGAAAGGGAGTGAGGGTGGAAACCATATTTTCCATGTGTCATGTACTATAGCCAAGACTAATAGTCACAAGCCTAGTAAAGACACCAATAGAGAGAATGGTGGATTGGATAAACATCTGGGACCAATATTCTTTGAGAATTTGTACTTTGACTAGGACTAACTGCCATAAGTCAAGTACATCAATCCAAGATAAGAATAGTCATGAGTATCGAAATTTCCTGGTGTCAAATATTATGACAGTGGATTAGGAAATGATCATGTGAGGACATACCTGGTGAACATCCTGGTGGGGTAAGTGCCTAGAGAGGTAGTGGTGTCCAAACTTATGCCTCCCAACATTGTGCTCTGATTTAATGGAGAGATAGAACTTGTTAGTCAAGGCCTTGTTACTTTGACAATGTTGTCTATGATCATTGTTGATGCTTATCAATCCATCTCCCTTCTTATATGAACATTTCAACTTGAGAGTACTTTTTTGTCTCATTATGAGTACCTCCCTAGTTTAGAGGGAGTGTCATCATCTTCATTATTGTAATCGCCACCACCATCATCGTCATCATTGAATTATCATCATCGTCACCACTCATGTCATCATCATCGTCATCATGATTATGGACATTGCCATCAATTTTTCATAATTATAGGTATCGTAAGAAATATAATCAACCCAAAAAATGTTACGAGTGCTCGAAAAGGGTTGTTAGGACACATGATATATGCAAGAGAAATAACAACTTTGATTTTGAGAGATGATCGATGATCATCATCATCACTACAATTATCATCATCATTATAATTTTCATCATCCCCATCATCATAATTAATGTAATTTCTATCATCATTGTTGTCATCTTCCTCATGAACATCATAATAATCATTCATGCCATTATTGTTGTTGATGATGACCAAGATGAAAATAATGATAATGATGATCAAATGATGATGAATTGGAAGACGACACCAAAGATGATGATTATGATTATGACGATGAAAACATTTAAAAATTGGGAATATTTATCAAGGTCATTAGCATCATCATCATCATTGTCACCATCATCATTGTCATTGTAACCCCCATCATCGTTATCATCATTGTCATTATCATAATAATCACAATTCATGTCATCGTTATAATTATTGACATTGTCATTAGTTGTTCATAATTTTCAATGTCATAAGAAATATCATAAATGCAAAAGATATGATGAGTGTTGGAAAAGAGATGCAAAAGTGAACAAAAAAATGGGGGCAACAATAGATGTAAAATTGGATGAAGAGTGGACACAACATAAGTAGATGCAAAACAAGAGAGAAAAATTGACACAAAAGTGGATGAAAAAGTAGATGTAATAGTTGATGCAAACTTGGACCCAAAATAGGATGCAAACATGGATGAAAAAGTGGAAGAAAACATAGGTGCACTAGTAGGCATAAAACTTAGCATGAATTCGTAGCTTCATGTTCCGGATTTTCCACAGTTTCCCGTTCAGTCTGTCGACGTTTCGAACCCCAACGGGGGTCCATCATCAGGACACTTCTGAAAGATAGAAATGAAATGAAAGAAATATGAAAGATGATGAGAGAAGGAGCGGGAACCTGCTTATAAATACACATAGGAACCCTAAAATGCGAGCCGACACTGCTTTCCAATAATTCAAGAATTTAATATTTTATTTGATATTTAAATAAATTTAATTTTATTATTAAGATTAATTATTCCATTAATAAATTTATTATTATTAATATGATAATTATTATTAATATAATTAAAAGAAATAATTAATTATAATGTTAATTAAAATGATAAAATTATTAATACCTAATCTAATGAAATAATAATCTTTTTTAATTTTTTATAAATTTATAAAATTTTTTAATTTATATTTTATTATCTCATTTTTAAGGATTTAAATCATTTTATTTACCATTTAACTACCATTTTAAAACCCTAATCTCATAATCCTATAAACCAATTAATAGTCATATTTAATTTTATTATATTTATATTACCTTTATTATATATTAATTATAAACCTAAACCCTATTCTATTTTAATTTTACCAAGCTTAATCAGATTTCAATATATTTTATTATAATAAAATTAAATTAAGCCCTTCATTTATTTTAAATAAATAAAATAAGGCCTTATTTAATTTAATTAATAATTTATTTTATTATTTTCATAATAATTTTGATTTAAGCCCTTCTTTTCTATAAATTATTTAATTGATTATATTATTTTATAAATGTTTAAAAACCTAAACCCTAATTCATTTTAATTTATTATTGTTAATTAGATTCAATCTTATTTTAATTTTAATTTAACCCTTAATTTAAGTTAATTTAATTTAATTAATTAAGTCATTAATTAAATTAAATTAAATTGAATTAATTAATTAAAATTAAATTAAATTAATATAATTAATTAAATAAAATTAAAATTAAAAGATTTGCGATGATTAATTAATTAATTATTAGATAGAACTCTTGATCGGAAGGTCTATTGATCTTGAGCTTCCAGGGGGTTCGAGGGGGTAATTTGTCTGATCAAGGGAAACCAGTTCCCACTGATTTCACTTCCATTGTCCCTGTTGAGGTTCCGAGGGAATTTCATGATTTCAATGGCCTCTCTCATTTTCCTTTTATGATAATTGTCCTCCTTTGCAATAACCTTGGCGTTTTCCAAACACATATGATGTTTGGTCTTGGATGAGTGCTCTGCAAGGGCTGACGTACGAGATCTGTTATTCTTTATGTCAGCTGCGTGTTCTTTAAGCCTTACTTTCAACGATCGGCCTGTTTCCCCAATATAACTTCTACCACAAGAGCAGTCAATCTTGTATACTCCCTTGAGCTGCTGACGATCTATGTTGTCCTTAACTGACTTCATCATCTGCCTTATGGTTCCACATGTTGTAAATTGCGTATCTATGTTTTTCTTTTTCAATATTCTCGCAATCTTGTCGGTAACTCCCTGGATGTATGGCAGGTAAACCCTCCCCTGATTTTCTTTGTCTTCGTGGGTACGCTTGGAGAGGGTGCTGTCGTGAGCCCTAGAAGGCTATAAAAAGGGCTCACGACAGACCCTCTCCAAGCGTACCCACGAAGACAAAGAAATTCAGGAGGTTTACCTGCCATACATCCAGGGATTACCGACAAGATTGCGAGAATATTGAAAAAGAAAAACATAGATACGCAATTTACAACATGTGGAACCATAAGGCAGATGGTGAAGTCAGTTAAGGACAACATAGATCGTCAGCAGCTCAAGGGAGTATACAAGATTGACTGCTCTTGTGGTAGAAGTTATATTGGGGAAACAGGCTGATCGCTGAAAGTAAGGCTTAAAGAACACGCAGCTGACATAAAGAATAACAGATCTCGTACGTCAGCCCTTGCAGAGCACTCATCCAAGACCAAACATCATATGTGTTTGGAAAACACCAAGGTTATTGCAAGGGAGGACAATTATCATAAAAGGAAAATGAGAGAGGCCATTGAAATCATGAAATTCCCTCGGAACCTCAACAGGGACAATGGAAGTGAAATCAGTGGGAACTGGTTTCCCCTGATCAGACAAATTACCCCCTCGAACCCCCTGGAAGCTCAAGATCAATAGACCTTCCGATCAAGAGTTCTATCTAATAATTAATTAATTAATCATCGCAAATCTTTTAATTTTAATTTTATTTAATTAATTATATTAATTTAATTATTAGATTAATTTAAATTAAATTAATGACTTAATTAATTAAATTAAAATTAAATTAAGGGCTTAATTTAAATTAAAATAAAAATGAATCTGATTAACAATAGTAAAATAAAATAAGTTAGGGTTTAGGTTTTTAAAACATTTTTTATAAATTAATATAATCAATTAATATATTTATAGAAAAGAAGCTTAATCAAAATTATTATTGAAAATATTAAAATAAATTTTTAATTAAATTAAATTAAGGGCCTATTTATTTATTAGTTTAAAATTAAATGAAGGGCTTAATTTAATTTTATTATAATATATTGAAATTTGATTAAGCTTGGTAAAATTAATATAGAATAGGGTTTAGGTTTATAATTAATATATAATAAAGGTAATATAAATATAATAAAATTAATATGGGACTTATTAATTGGTTTATAGATTATGAGGATTTAGGTTTTATTTAAATGTTAGTTAAAAATGTAAATAAATGGATTTAATCCTTTCTAAAAATAGATAAAATAAAAAAATATAAATTAAAATTTTTTTAAAATTTAAAAAAGATATTATTACATTAGATTAGGTATTAATAATTTTATCATTTTATTAACATTATAATTAATTATTTTCTTTTAATTATATTAATAATAATTATCATATTAATAATAATAAATTTATTAATGGAATAATTAATCTTAATAATAAAAATAAATTTATTTAAATATCAAATAAAATATTAAATTCTTGAATTATTGGAAAGCAGTGTCGGCTCGCATTTTAGGGTTCCTATGTGTATTTATAAGCAGGTTCCCGCTCCTTCTCTCATCATCTTTCATCTTTCTTTCATTTCATTTCTATCTTTCAGAAGTGTCCTGATGATGGACCCCCGTTGGGGTTCGAAACGTCGACAGACTGAACGGGAAACTGTGGAAAATCCGGAACATGAAGCTACGAATAACTCCCACAGAGGCTTGAAATTAGCATGAATTGTGGTGAAATAAATGTGGATACAACAACGAACAAAAAAAATGACACAAACTTGGATGCAAAAAGAAGGAAACTTGGATGCAAAAATGGATGTAAACATGGACCAAACACGGGTGCAATAGTGGACAAAAAATAATATTCAAAAATGGACGCATCAAAAGTGGATGTAAGAGTAGATGCAAAATGGGATGCAAAAAACATAAACAATATTTGATGTAAATTTGGAGATAAAAGATGATGCAAATGTGGATGCAAAAGTAGAAGTTAATGTGGGTTGCAACGAGAAGCACACGATATGGCACAACAAAAGTGGATGAGAAAGTGGATGTAATAACAAACACAAAAAAAGATGCAAGACAAGATGCAATAAGGGATGTAAAAGTGGATGCAAACATGGGTGCAATAGGAGAAACAAAATTGGATGCAAAATATGGATGCAATGGAAGTAGATGCAAAAGAAGATAAAAAATGAGAGGCAAAACCCAACACAAAAGTGGATGAAAAAATAGATGCAAAAGAGGATGCAAAGATGGATGCAAAATTGGAAGCAAATGTGGGTACAACAGTAAGTACAAAACATGGCATAAATTGTGTCACAGCAAAAGTGGATGTAATAATAGATGCAAAAAAAGAAGCAAATGAATATGCAAAAAGGGATGCAAAAGTGGACGTAAACATGGATGCAACAATGGATGGAAAATAGGATGCAAAAGTTGATGCAACAAAATTCGATGCAAAAGTAGATGCAATATGAAACACAAAATATGATGCAAATCTTGACACAAATGTGGATACAAAAAGGGATGCAAAAATATATGTAAAATTTGATGAAAACCTAGATGTATATGAGGATGCAATCGTGGATGCAAATTTAGAATAAAAAATGGGTGCAATGGGAGGTGCCAAACTAGGTACAAATTATGGCACAAGAAAATTGGTTTCAATAGTGGATACAATAGCAGATGAAAAAGAGGATGTAAATATGGATGCAAAACAAGATGTAAAATTGAATGCAACAAAAGTAGATGCAAAAGTGGATGAAAAACTAGACACAATCCTTGATGCAAAACTTGGCGCAAAGAAGATGAAAAAAATGATGCAAAAATGGATGCAAAAAATGATTTAAAAAATGATGGAAAAGAGGATGCAAGAGATGATGAAAAATTTGATGCAAGTGTAGGTGCAAAAAGTGGATGCAATAGAGGATGAAAAAGTTGGTGAAACAAAATTATGTGCCAAACTTGATGCAAAACATGGTGCAAAGGATGACACAAAACTTGGCATAAAACCAAGCATAAAACCTAGTGTAAAATTTGGTGTAAAACCTATTATAATACCTGGTGCTAAACTTGGTGTAAGACTTAGTGCAAAAATCGGTGCAAACTTTGCATCAAATTTTGCACCATATTTGATAAATGGACACAAATAGCACCAAAAATGGGCTCTAGACGCAAAAAAGGAAGCAAAAAGGGACACTAACCACATGATTTTGTTGTAGTCTCTAGATCAGTGAATCCTCCAATGAGGATTCCATTTCACATATACATATTCAACAAATGTTTCCCTTTTTACTGATGTATGATGAGACTTGTCCTATATGATTTCTTCCTTTGATCTTCCAATGAGGTCACCAAGAGCTATATCCTTCAAAGTTGACTACCATAAATTTTGTTCTAGTGGTCATTCATGTTTCCCTACGGTGATGTCATGATATATTGCTTCTAATCCTTCTCTTCCTTGGACTTCTTTCATCTTCCTCCACTTCTTCAGTGAAATAGAATTCTTATCTATTCTTCTTGTTATTCTCCTTCTTAAGCTAAGGACAATATTTCCTATGATGTTCATAACATTGAACCTTAGCTATGTTTTTCTTTCCTTCCAACAAAGTGTCTGAATCCTTTCATTTGATCCTTCAACACTTTTGACCTCAACCTGTATTCTTCTATCTTGCATATAAACTACAAGTTGTTGAATGGGATAGCCTTCTTATTGTTATAGACATTATTACCTTGTTCACCAGTTAGTGCATTTAGAACAATGATTATTATCTCTCCCAGATCTTTGCAATTGAGATCTTATGAAGATAACCCTTTATCCTTTGATACCTTCAATTTGTGTAGATCAAATCTAAGTGATGTGATATTTCTTTATCACATTTTCAAAGAATAGATCTACTAGCATATATATATATATATATATCGTCGATGTCTCCAATACTGCTATATAGGGATGATGGATCTTTTATAAGAATCCCTTTCCATGAATTTAGAGGAGAAATTTCCATTGAGATGTTCAAAGACTTCACTTTCTTCGAGGACTATGTCTATCCTCCTTTTCCATGCAAGGAATTTTGATGACCCATCCAACTTATAGGTCTCCTTGCAAACACAAAGTCATTTTACCAAATTGATTAAAGAATGAAAGATACTTACTTGTCAAGTGAAGATGAAATATTCATTTTGATCACTTTGATGATGGTTGAAAAAGATGTATTAGTGCTCCCTCTTGGATAATCTTTTTCCAAATGAAAAAGCCTTTCTTCAATAGAGAGGGTTGCTCCTTTTGATGAGGATGCATTAGAGAACTTTTGAGGTCTAAAATGGGCCTCCTAAGAAAAATGTACAACCAAAATAAACTTTATAAGAACCAATAGGATTCAAGACGATGATGTCAACCATGGGGGATGAATCACCATTTTTGGGGTAAAAAGCTAAAAAGATTAAAAAATAATAAGATAATAAAACTACCTTTTCGACTTGTATTTTTAACTCATCTCCCTAAGGTTTTACTCAAATTTTGAGTGAGAGTACTCGTTGGATGCAAAATTTCATTCCTCATCCAAGGAGTACCAATGTTGCATTTTTTTGATGGATCTTGCTATACGACAAATGAGAAATACATGAAAAAACGTGATTGCAATCACATTTTTCATGTAGCAGGGTCCATCGAAAGTATGTAACATGGGTACCTTTTGGATGAGGAATCAAATTCTGCATCCAACGAGTGTTCCCACTCAAAATTTGAGTAAACCCATAGTAAGATAAGTTGAAAAAGTAGTTTTTTCTTTTTTACCTCTAAAATTTAATGATGTAATCTAATATTATTTTATTAATTCCTCTATTATTTTATAATTTCCTTAAGAGGCCCATTTTAGACCTCAAAATTCCCCTAATGGATTTTTTGCTTCTTCGGATGAACTTCTTCAAGGACAAGGAGAGGATCCTTGCTTGCTTTATAACCTTGAAGATGATGACGATGCCTTCTCGCCTTCAATATACTTCAACTTCTCTTGTAGTGTAGATCAGAAATGCTTTTAGGGTTTCGACTTTCTCCAAGATGTTGTGATCTTCATCTTTAAAGTCATACAAGCTATCTTGCCTTGTAGACAACTTGATGAGGGTCTTTGTGGCCTTTTGATGATGCCTATAGGAAACAAAATCTCTTGTTGTTGTAGACTGCTTCTTCGATCTAGGGTTTGATTCTTCAATGTAGATCTGGATCTTTTGCTTTGGTAACCTTCAAATTTATTTGATTCCCTTCTTGAAACTTGATGCTTAAATGTCTCTTTGATTAGATGCCCTTTCCTTTAACTTCAACAACCTAGCTCCGATACCATGTTGAGAAATCTAAGGCATTAGTATTAGATGACTTATCTTTGATTAGTGGTTGCTCGTGAATGATTTGTAATTATTTAGGTTAGGATCTTCTTATTAGTGTTCTTCTTCATCAAATAGTAACCAATGCATGAACATTAATACACAAGAGACACAACATGTAGGCTATAATCGAGGGCCAAAACCTCTCACTCTTTGAGAGGAAAACCCACCCAAATTCTTCTTCTAGAAATTCTAATTGATGAATACCAAGACCAAGAACCTTGACCTATCTGCCAATCCAAGACTAAGACACACGTTCTCTTTGATAGTCAAACTTCTTCTTCTTGAATCCTCTTCCACTTCAACCTTCTTACCATCGAGACATTGTCACCATCGAGATCTTATCATTGTCTTCACATCAGGATCTCCTTTTGTGAGACCTCCTCACTGTCATATAACCAAGAGCTTACTTCTGTGATGGCATCGAGTCCTTCTTGAGATAGCATTGATATCCTTCCTCTAACTTAGGTAGCACCAAAATCAGTCTTCAGATCACCGAACTATAACTTCCTTTTAGCACAGAACTATATATATATATATATATATATATATATATATATATACTTGTCCAAACTATGAAGCACAAAGACTCTTGCTATCACTTGTGATTACAAAGGGTTCCAAATTCCCTTGACTCCACTGAACTATAATATCTTCATCGAACTGTGATTCCTTGTTAGGATACTGAAAATTTATCTCTGAAACAATCATCTTCTTCGCTGCTCCTATTCACCCAAAATTACAGAGACATCCAAATTCCTAACTGTGGAAATACGAAGTGCTTTCATCCATATATATAACGGTCTGTCATATATATAAGCCGATATGTAATATAACGAAGGGATGTGTCTTATTCGGTGAGCCGAGATGTGCTACTTAATTCATCTAGAGGCCAACTTGTATAAGAGAACCATGTGCTTGTCGTTAGAGGGCTTCTAGACACTATAATGGACTCATATACATGCTCAAGAAGAGCTCTTCATATATGACATTAGTTATTTTGAATTTAATGATAAATCCTAAGGCTATCAATGGGAGTATCTAAAATAAAATCACTTTCTCATGAAACCCATGAGGCAAGGCTTACAATAATAATTTTATTTCCTTCTTTTCATCATTTACAAAAATCACAACTACATGTCATTATGAAAACTGAACCTAGTTACACTTTTCAACAAGAGTCAAAGGATGATAATGTTATGGTCAGTCTTCATAATTAACATTTTGGTCATTGATGTACTTGTAACAATATTTGTAAAGCATGTTATTCATGTTTGTGTCAAAATAAAAATTATAAAGCACGTTCTTCATGCTTGTTTCAAAAGAATAAATTTGAATTTTTGGCTCCAAAAGAAGCAAATTCGGCTTCCTCTTAGTCAAGTCCGCCCAACCTCATTATGGCACCCATTCAACTAGTAAGAATTGTATAAATAAATGTAACTCGAACTCCTCTCAAGGCAATCCACATCTTTTCTATTCAAGGGTAGTTTAGGTGATCTAAGGAAAGAGGAAAATGACGATAATTTCTAAAGGAAGCAACTTAGACTTTCTGAGGCAAATAAGGAAGTCGACCCGAGGTAGAAATAAGCATAACATATCTCTGTGATGGATGAAAATGAGCAAGATGAAATTCTAGATCAAATCTCTGTAATGAACCAAATTTTTCTGGTAGGTTGAATCTTTGTGAAAGGATCGAATTTTGTGGAAGGATCAAGTTCTGTGGAAGGAATAAGGCCTAATTATACACAAACCTAATGAGATCAAATTCTATTGGAAAATGACTTGATTAGGATGGAGTTGGACTAGGTTTGATCAATTTTCTTTGATGGTCATTTTGGCCTTGTAAATGACTAGGATGTCTACGTGTGTCTCTTGTTGAAAATAATGTTTTCTCTAAGGAAAAGGTTGCTCAGTTTTTCTTCCATGTGGGTTTCACCAAGGTAAATGCTTGTGTTCTTGTGTGGTTGTCTCTTTATGATCTCTCTGGTATATTGTTTTTATGTTGATCTCCTCTGTGTTATTTATTTATGATGAGAAATGTATACAAGAAAATATTAACCTAACTGAAAGCATAAGAAATAATTATCAGTTTAGAGGATGCCCTAAAAATCAACATGGTATGATAGAATTCAATGAAATAGCAACCTTATTTGAGGAAAAAGAAGCCCTAGTTCAATTCAAAGAATTATTTTTGTCTATCGGAAGATCTACAACTTATTTAAGAAAGCCAAAATACAATAGGTTAAAAATCTATTATGGAAGGTGCCCTAGTTTCTTTGCAGGAAGAGAACCAATTTTGCTTTAGTGAGAAAGTCGAAGTTCTAATCTTGTTGGCCTAAAGGCTTTAGGCTTAGAATAAACCTCAGTATGTTCCAAATATCCAAAGTATCCTCTGAATTGGTAGGCTGAGATGCCTCGGTTCACATTAAAGGAAATCGTCAGACCTAAAGAGGCCGAAAAATCTCAGTTCGAGCACCTCAGGAGATCTGAAACTATGACCAAGTGCCATCTTATTAAAAAGGCCAACCTTTTATTTGGTTACAACCATGACTTGGATTGATCATCAAAAGAGAAGACATGAAGTGCGAAAGATGTCCTGCCTTGTACCAACATGATAGTAAATGGAATTCTTATCTCTATTTCAAAGGCTAAGAATCCTTAGTTATAACCTGAGTCCGTATGTTATATGTGAAATATGACTCAATAAAAGATACCGATTATCTGGTAAAAGGAGGCTTGTCTAAATTGATATTCATTGAGTCAAGCTTCAACATAAAATCTATGGTTGGATCTATGATCATACTCTAGGCCGAATTCCTTTGGATAATTTGTGCTTTTCTAAGACCGAAATAAAAAGTAGATCACCAAAATATTATCTGAAGGAGTGAGTTTTGTTCTATGTAAGCAAGACAGTTCCCCGGAAAGAGGCCTAACAATCCTTTAATTTGACGTACTGTGAAAAACCAAAAGGTTTCAGATAATTCATTGAAGTTCCGTGATAAGTGTTTAAAGCCCTCTATAGATCATTTGCATGAAATTAAGATTGATAAAGTCAATAAACATTTTTATTTGAGAAAGAAGAAGTAACATTGGAATTTCACGATTGTTAAGATTGAAGCATTTGGCTCTTAGCTTGAAAAAGTTTCCATGCAAAGCATACTATAATGATAAATGTTCAAGAGCTAATCTAAGTTTGATGCCTCCTTGAGCTCATTAGATGTAAGATATGTATCATCACTATAACTCTTGTTTAAAGTATTCTTAGATGATCTCTTGTCATCATAAAAGGAGATCTACCAGTGAAGACTAAGTATGGTTTGAAGAGTTGCAACATAATATTCTTTGGAACGCGATGGTATACTAAGTTATTACAAACAATTATACATACTTGTGAGTGGTATTATGTATTCAAGTAAGTTATGGGTTGAAATCAATAACTTGTGTATAAAATGCCGAAGTTACAAAGTTTGGTTTTTCTTGTATTACTCTATTGTAAAATGTGAAGCCATCTAAAGTCATATTATTGATCAAAGAAAAAATGCATAATATTGAATGCTAAAGGTATTGTAAAAGGCAGGATGTTGAAGCCTCAAATACTGAAAAGCATTAACAACATTTTTTGCCATGGACATTGTTATTGCACATACATATGGCATGGGACAACTTATATTGAAATATGAGTTCCTAGTCTCGAAGCCTAAATCTAAAATCATTGTCACTATCGTATACTTGAAGAAAGCATACCTTGATGAAATGAGTTCGTTGAACATGATAAGATTATGAGGACGAGTTCCTCTTCAAGGTTGAAGTTTGAAGTCCTCCTAAGAAAAATGAGCCATTTGCAGATGTGGATGTGTTCCAATGTTGAAGGATAAGATTTTGGGTTGAAAAAGTTAAATCTGATGTGTAGTTGATCTGTGAAAATTTCATTTATGATATGGACATCAAATACTGTTGGATTTGCAAGAAGATGTAAAGTGAAATATAGGGTTTGGAAGACTGGAAGTCTTGGGTATGAAATATTCTAAAGTTTTAGACATTTGGATATCTAGGGTTCATAAACCCTAACAAGAAAAAAGAGATTGGATAAGAAAACCCTAGGATTTATGAACAACACCTTAAGATTGGTTATTTCCATTGAAATAAGAAATCCTAGCTCATGCAAGGAGAAATCACATCATACAGATGAGGTTGATAAAGTTGCAAAAATAGATGAAATAAGGTTAAGATCAAGAGGAAGCTGGCATTCTCAAAAGATAAGTATTTTATATCTCTCTTCTTTAATCACACTGTTGTTGTTGTTTTTACTAGTAGTTAGTCTCTTGTCTTTGTATCCTTTGCTTGGTTGTAATGGTTCTTCCATGGCCTCCAAGTGAGGATTGCATGTACATAATGAAGGCTACAAAGGCTTTGCCAATATATGAAAAGAATGGGAGAACAAAGAAAAGCTTGTGATAAGAGGACTTGTGTTGAAAGATATTGTACTAGATGAGATCTAGACTCAGAGTGAGCAGACAAATCATCAAGATTGAAGCATGCTTTGATCTACGTCGAAAAGAAATCAATGGTGACTTATAAGATGAAGCATGAAATAGATGGAAACATAAGAAAAGGTACAAAGTGAAAGATTATCCCAAGTAAGAGAAAGAATATTATGAGTCCAGGTACACTTTTGAAAAAAGTTTATTATATTTATGATTTCTATTGAAAATTACATCAGACGAATGTAGAAATTGTCCTCCTTAAGGAAAGAAGAAGAGTACATAAGAGCTAATTAAAGCTTGTGAGGGACATGAAGAAGTCTTATACTTGGAAATAGAAGAGGTATTTGTACAAGATCCTTATATTTGATACACTTGGATTGATGGATCAAGGTTGATCCTATATGACTTGTCCTTGACAAGAAAAGGGACTCATGTGTTAGAGGGAGCAACTGTGGCAAAAATAATTGCTTCTGTCATAGATGGATTAGTCAAGGAGCCTTCATTAGGGGAATTTTGAGGTCTAAAATGGGCCTCCTAAGGAAATTATAAAGTAATAGTGAAAATAATAAAATATGATTACATTACATCATCAAATTTTACAAGGAAAAAAGAAAAAACTAATTTTCTCAACTTATCTTCCTATGATTTTACTCAAATTTTGAGCGGAAACACTCGTTGGATGCATAATTTGATTCCTCATTTAAGGAGTACCCATGTTGCATCTTTTGATGGACCTTGTTACACAAAAAATGAGAAATACATGAAAAACGTGATTGCAATCACATTTTTTCATGTATTTCACATTTTTCGTGTAGTAGGGTCCATTGAAAGTATGCAACATGGGTGCTCCTTGGATGAGGAATTAAATTTTGCATCCAACGTGTACTCCCACTCAAAATTTGAGTAAAACCTTAGGGAGATAAATTGAAAATGTGATTTGAAAATATAGTTTTATTATTTTTTAATCTTTTTACTTTTTACTCCAAAAATGGTGAATCATCCCCCATGGTTGACATCGTCACCTTGAATCCTATTGGTTCTTATAAAGTTTGTTTTGGCCGTACATTTTTCTTAGGAGGCCCATTTTAGACCTCAAAACTCCCCTAATGATTTTAGCTTCAAAAGGAGTTTACCTCTAAGCTCAAGATGATGGACTTTCATTGAGATTGTCAGACCAAAGAAATGTTATGTTGAAAGAAAAAATTGCTGAGGGAGCAACCAAATTTACCACATAAAGATATGTTTCAAAGTGAGAGGGAGCACCTAGTTAGGGTGACAAGAAAGAAATTGTGGTGATAAACTCAGTAGAAGAAAGCTGGTCAATTTTATGAGCCAAGGCACATTGCTCAACATGGGTTGGAGTACCAAACAAGGTAGAGTTGGTCATGGAAAATTTAGTTATGAGTTTATATTTGTGAAGTAAAACTACATATTTAAGATTGGGTAGAGAGTGCTGAATACAAAGAGTTTGTAAGGATATCACTTCAGTTTGGGCTCCGTTATAATTTATTGGATGAGCATTTAGCAAACATCTTTCACACTCAGTTTTGTAGAGGACGAGTATATTACAACTGTATTGGAAAGCTGAGAAGAAATATGGGTTTGAGGCTACTTGTTGGATTGTCTTAATCAAGTGCAAGCGATGACCATGATAATAGGTCGAAGCACAATGAGATCCACTGTCGAGACATGATACAGTAGGAAGCAATATGGCTTCAGTATTATTCAAGAGTACAAAATATTTTTGAAAAATCCTATGTCCTCGATTGAAGTCTATATATATACTTCAAGGACAAGATTGAACTTATTGAGAATGCTTCTCTCATTAAGAGGGTGTGATGATGAGATAACATTGTGGTATGACATTCTTGTTGTGTCACGTATGTTGACCATAATTAGGAAGAATGGTCTAGAATAGGACAATCATTCTTCTTGTGTCAAGTATGACCGAGATTAGGAAGAATAGTCCTAGAGGCCCAAAATTATTTAGATGGAGAGTGTCCTTTGGAGCTTCACCATGTGTTAGGTACCGACCAAAATAATGTGAACCAATTGTAGTCTATATATTACGTGACAAACATAATAGAGATATGGTGACTATTTAATACTAATTATGTGCCATGTGTCAGAGGTACTGACCATAATTATGATTGATATACCACGTGTCAGGAGTACCAACTAGAATTATGGTAACCTGTTGATGTTGTTGATTTTCCATGTACCAAAGATGTTTGACCAAATTATGGTATTTGGTTGATGCTATCGATGTACCATGTGTCACAACCGTTGACCAGATTATGGTAACTTGTTTTACCATGTGTCACAATCATTGACCCGATTATGGTACTTGGATTTGTTATAACTTTTTCTTAGAGAAATTTTTCAACATGAGAACATCTATATAGTCATTATGAATACCTCCCTGTTAAGAGGAAGTTTTGAATTTTGTTACTATGGTCAGTCTTCATAATTAATATTTTGGTCCTTGATGTACTTGTAACAATATTTTGCAAAACATGTTCTTCATGCTTGTTTCAAAAGAAGAAATATGAATTTTTGAAAAATAAAAATTTTGGCTCCAAAAGAAGTCAAGTCTACCTCCTCCTAGTCAATTCATCCCAACCTCATTGTGGCACCCATTAGGCTAGCAAGAATTGTATAAATAAGTGTGACTCAACCTCATATAAAGGTAATTCACATCTTTGATGTTCATGGATAATTCAGGCGATATGAGACAAGAGGAAAGTACGGATTATCTCTCAAGGAAACAACTTAGACCTTTCAAGGCAAATAGAGAAGTTGATCTAAAGGAGAGATAAGAAAAATAAATCTTTGTGATAGAGAAAAAAAAGTAGGACGACGTGTTGGATCAAATCTTTGTAATGAACTAAATTTATATCATTGACCGAATCTCTTTGAAAGGGCTGAATTTATGTGGAAGATAAGCAAACCTTATTAGAATAAGTTCCGTGGGAAGATGACTTGACTAGGATGAAGTTGGACCATGTTTAATTAAGTTTCTTTGATGTTTATTTTGACCTTGTAAATGGCTATCATGTCTAAGTGTGTCTCTTATTGAAAATAAGATTTTCTCTAAGGTTGTGGGGTTTTCCCCCATGTGGGTTTTCCTAGGATAAATGTAGTGTGTTTTTATGTGGTTGTCTCTTTATGATCTTTCTGGCATATTGTTTTAATGTTGAGATCCTTTAAGTAATTTCTTTACGATGAAAAATGTATACAAGAAAATATTAACATAACTAAAATCATAAGAAGTAATTATCAATTTAGAGGATTCCCTAAAAATCAATAGGGAAAGGGGTTGAGATGGTCATATAAAATCTAGAAATAGATTTGAAAGATAATCAAACTCAGGAGAGAACACAACATGGAAGGGGAGGAGGAAAATTGGTAGGGGGAGTGTATGAGATGCAGAGGCGACAAAAGAAACCAACGTGTAGTTGCAACATAATTGTTGTTAGATCCACAAGGCAAAGTGAAAAATATGAGAGGTGTAAATGGAAACGTTATTATTAAAACTCAATTAAGACATAGGGAAAAAATAAAACTCACGAGTGGAAAGAGATGACACAGTGAAGGAAGATTTAAAGCTACCATGATTGAGCACATGAGCCAAGGATTGAAATGCCATAGGAGGATCACCGTCATATTACCCATAATTAAACTATAATGAATAGTAATAGTTTGAGTGTTCATGGCGAGGCCATGGATTTCGCCGAGGTGAGGACCACCTTTAGAATGAATTAACTTCAAAGTATTAAAATTCATCCACATAATGGATATTTGAGAACTAGAAGGTGGACATGGAAAACTACGATCAAACATCAAAAGTAGCATGATCACCCCACATGAGAGAATTAATAATAAATACATTCTTTTCTTTATAATTAATTATATATTATTAATATTTTTTAAAGGAACACATATTATATTATATTAAAAATGATGGATTTTGGACTAGGTCTCTTATAAAATTCCTCATGTTCCAGATATTCATTGCTTTCAGAGGTCTAGAACGTAGATATTTTATTCTTATGACAAATTTTGCTTCCTACTTTGAATATATGTCTACTATAAGCTTGGAAATAGACTCCTAATATCAAAATATATTTATATAACATCAAAATATTTCATAAACTGTAAAACTAACTAGCAGAGGAAATATTAGGTTAGATAGAATTTCCATGCCAATTATATCCAACTTTATCCATATGTCCTAGTCACCTGTGCACGACGAACCTTTTTCCTTGTAGGGTTGACGTTGGTCTTGACTACCTCCGCAATGAGCTAGTCACCCTTGTTGGATTTTTTCTCTAATTCAACTACCATTTTGTCAAGTGATGTCATTTATGATTGGATCTCAGCTTGAAATTATTCTAGATAGCTCTATTGCAGTGCATTCTTGGTTTTTGAATGATTTCCTCTCCCTTTCCTTTGCTACACTTTATTGTTGAACAATGTATAATAGCCCTTCGATACACTCCAACAATCTTGCCAGAAGTCGATTGGTTTTATTTTCCCGCTCTCCTGTGGTTGGTCACCCAAGTTGTCCATGGCCAGGATAAGTCGCTCCGTGCAATGACTTACGAGGTATGCAAGCCACCACTGTTTGTTGATATAGTCCCTCAACAACAACGCACTGCAGAACTAGAGGATTATAACATACCTTAAATAACTTCATCTTTCTTTGAGATGCCTCGAACCATTAAAATTCTAGACTTCCATATGCACACCATAATCTCTGCAAAACCTATGGAATGCCATTCGATAGATATGGACGAATGAAGATAATAAAACCAACTTGCATCAAATTGAATCCTTTACCAAAATCGAAGAACTCCTGACTCATACAAACATATCCTGTCTTGGAAGTATTAAATTCAGAGACCACTTGTTATCACTGTTTCCTACCTTGAATCACCATATTTTCTTTTGATTTAGACTTGCTTTACTTAATGCTATGTTGTCGAAAATTTATTATTCGCCACCTTCTTCAGAATGCTTGCTCCACGATGCAAACTGTATTCTTTGTGGGTAGTGGAGTAAGAGGTTAAACAATGATTATATCTATGGGTTCCACCATGGAGACTCTTTTTATGATCCAATTGCTAAAACCTTTGTTAACTTTGCAGTTATATCTTTGTTCTAATCTCATGATTAAGGGATATGTACATAATGTATCGACCCTTGGTCCAATACAAGTTCCCCTTGCTCCATTAAAACTCCTTTATTGACCATTGAATCTGCCACTGTGTTCAAGCTTTTGACCTCACAAAAGAATTTGATTTGCTTGCTTTTCAGCACAAAAAAGAATTTGATTTGCTCAAACTATATTGATTGAAGAATGATCCTTTGTAGAATAGAAGGTTGGTCTATTTTTTAGCCTTCCAAAATTGAGATATTACCAAAGCACTGAGTCTCCATATTTTGATAATTTTATTTTCTAAAGTCATTTCCAAACTTTACCATAGAGCTAGTTATTCAACTTGATTATTGGACGTGATACCAAATCCTGAGGCATATTAAGTCTCCATTAAGTTCATCGAAGCATAAGATAATTTCTGCACAGTGTATCCCGTGAGCCACAAACTATACTTCTTTGTACTCACAACAATTTTCTATTTAGAGAAAGAGAGTAGAACAACCTCACCTTCCAACTAGGTTTATCTCTAGAAAGGGTTTCCCAAGTCATATTTTTTGTCAAATGTGTTCGTGAGATTCTATTTTGCTGTTCTGTATTTTCTACACATTTTAATTCACATGCATATTCTATTAATGTTAGTCTACATATCTTGAAATCTAAAAAATAAATAAAACAATGATAATGTAAAATTTCAAAATTTAAATATAATTTTATCGTATTTGTGGTGATGAACTGTCCAGTAGAATATCCACAATAATTTACTGATCATAATGGTATGAAAACCAAGGCTAGTTGAGTATATTGTGAAGATTTACAGGGGATCTAGATCGGTTGGGCCAAAAGTCGTAAAACCCTAATCATGGTTGACGAATATGTGAATAAACCTCATGATCTTGTAAAGGAGAGGTTTTTGCACTTGGAACAACAAGTCCCATATATAAATCATAATCTAAATCTCCTGATAATGAACCCAAGCAATAAGCTTGGGATATTAAGAGAAGATGGGATTTCCTAAGGCATGGGACAAATCCTAGGGGAGATAAGGATATTGGGAAGAAAAAAAACCATGCGAAGAAATGACCTGGAAAAGATCAACCCAGTTCGAGTGTCGTGAATCATTCACAATCCTTGATCAAAATGGAAGCAAAGGTCAATATCAAGTCGTACAAAGGTGAGATCAATGCTCTGAAGCCAAATTACTAGTTGTAATAACTAGAATTTTATTTCAGTGTACATCAAATTGAGGAAGAATAGAATATTTAATTTGCGCCACTGAAACTAGAGGGCCATGCCTTGACTTGGTGGGAAAACCGCATGGAGATCTTGAGGTTGGAGGGAGAACCTCCAATAACTAATTGGGAGGACTTCAAAACCCTCATAAAGTCACAATTTTACTCTCATTAGAGGAAATTTGTGCCTAAAAGTGGCATCCTAAGGAAAAATACTAAAATAATAGTTAAAATAATAAAATAAGAGTTTTGAATTTTGGAGGGAAAAGAAGAAAACTACTTTTTTTAATTGTATTTTTGGCTTATATCCTAATAGGTTTACTCAAATTTCAAGCGCAGACATTCGTTGGATGCAAAATTAAATTTCATATCCAACGAGTACCCATTATGCATACTTTTGAGAAGTCACACATTGATAAAAAATGAAGATACATTAAAAAAACATATGCAACACACATTTTTAATGTAGCTTCAATTGTTTTCAATGTGGGTCTTCTCAAAAGTATGCATAATGGGTACTCATTGGATTTTGAATTTAATTCTACATCCAAAGAGTGTCTACACTTGAAATTTGAGTAAACCTATAAAGAGATAAGCCAAAAATACAATTAAAAAAATAGTTTTTTTTTTTCCTCATAAATATTTACATGTACCTATTTTTAAATTTAGAGGATTTTGATTGGTTTACATATTATGACAGAAATTACATGAAAATTTCATGAAAATTTCATGGGCACTTTTAGGATGAACTTTCCTATAATTAGTGGGTATGTAGAGGACCACTGGATATAGTGGCATTACTTCAAGTAGAAGCAGGGGAAAAAGTGTACAAGAGTACATCAAAAAGTTAAGAAAGATGGCCATAATGTTGGGTATCTCTCAAAAGAACCCATATGTACTCAAGTATTTTGGGTTCCACATAACCATCTTCGAAAGCAAGTGATGTTGTTGAAGCCCAGATTAGTGGGCGAGGCTTGTGTGCAAGCACAATACTTGGAGATCGTAGGCTTGAAGAAAGGGAAATCAAGTGGATTGAAGAAGAGGGAGAAACATGACGCTTCTAAGGAGGGGAAGAAGCAGAAAGGGGGAATGATAAAAATATGGAAACCACGATACATTAGTGTAAATATCCTGACAACCATTGCAACCATTGCTACATTGATGACCATATAGTGGAGAAGTGCTGGAAGTTGCATCTAGAGATTAAAACAAAGAATAAAAAGAAAGATAATAAGAAGAATATCATGGCCACTGATTCAAGCATCCACATTGAAAGTAGCTTAGATGTGGATGAGAATATCGTATGTACATCAGTGCAGAAGGAGGTGAATCCGAGTAGCCTTCAACAACAAGAAGAGAAAGAAATGACAAAACTCTTCCATATAAAAATACAAGTCAATAAGACAAAGATTGATGCTCTGTTTGACTCAAGATCATAGGGGAATCTCATTGCAATAGATATGGTTATGAAGTTGGGGTTGGAAGTTCATGATTATCCAAGCTCATATCCATTGGGATGGGTAAATAAGGATGTAGAGTTGAAGGTAACAAAATAGTTGAAAATTAGATTTGTTTTTACCGTTGATTTTAATGATGAAGTATAACTATATGTTGTTCCCCTTGATGTACGTGGTATCATTTTTTGGAGTCCCTACATGTACATGCGAGATGAAATGTTCATGTAGAGAGACAACAAGTATTGACTTGTCAAGGATGGATAACACATAAAGGAAAATCAAAGATTTCATTGGTAAGTGCCAACCATGCTAAGAATTTGATTAATTCGAGCAAGAAGTATATTTTATTATTTTTAAGTGAAAATTAGTCTCTGGAAGAGTCAGTAAGAGGACGGTATCCCTGGAGGGGTGTACTAAGAAACATAAATAAAAACTGGAAGTGTTTCTACAGGCATACATGGATGTGTTCTGGGAACTAAAAGGGTGACCACTTGAGAGGGAAGTGGAGCATGAGATCTAACTATTTATAGAATCGCCATTGCCAAAAATTGGGATGTATAGTTAGTCTATTATAGAAGCAAGTGAGGTGAATAAACAATTGAAACAACTACTGGAACAATGTGTCATTTGACCGAGTACATCAACATGTGGGTCACCCATCATCATTGTGCCAAATAAGGATGGGACTTGGTGGATGTGTATAGATTATTGGGTGTTGAATAAGATCACGCTCAAGAACAAGTACCCCTTGTTTAGGATGGACGTTCTACTAGATTAGTTACAAACAGAAAAATACTTCACCAAGATAGACTTAAAGTTTGGATATAACCATGTTTGAGTTAGAGAAAGAGATATGTGGAAGATCACCTTCAAAACTAGGCAAGGTTTGTATGAGTGGTTAGTCATGCTATTTGGCTTATGCAATGCACCAACTACATTTATGTGATTAATGAATGATGTACTGTGCCATTTTCTAAATTCATTTGTTATTGTCTATTTTGATAATATGATGGTACACAATGCTACCTGGGAGGAGCACATCTCACATTTTATGTAGGTGTTGGAGACATTAAAGAAACACCAAATGCTAATAAATCGCAAGAAGTGTGAGTTTTCACAAAAATATTTGGTGTATCTGGGGTATGTGATAGGTGGAGGAGGCTTGAAGATAGATCTTTCCAAGATGGATGCCATCATGAAATCACTGGTGTCTACTAATGTTTTTGAGGTTAGTACTTTCGTTGGCATGGCACAGTACCTAAGGAAATTTATAGCCTCATTTTTAGTGGTCGAAACACCTTTCCACACAATAACAATAACAACAAGTGACAAGATTTTCTAGTGGGGAAAGGGTCAGTAGAGGGTCTTTGGGGAGCTAAAGAAGAATATCAATTAAGCACTAGTTCTGCAATTGCCAAACTTGCAGTAGCCCTTTGAAGTGGAGATATATGCGAGTGGGTATGCTATAGGAGTGGTCTTGATGTAAGGAGAAAGACCTGTATGCTACTATTCTGAAGTATATCATGGGGTAGTTCTTAACTACCCTACCTATGACAAGGAGATTTGTGCCTTGGTGCATGTTGTGAAGAAGTGGAAGCACTATCTGATGGGAAGGAGATTGTAAGACACATAGATCACTAGCCACTACAGTACCTGCAAGCCCATAGTAAGCTACAACAAACCAAGCATTACAAGTGGATTTAGTTTCTACAACAATTTTATGTAGTGATTAAGTACAAGAAAGGAAAAATAAACAAATTGGATGACATGCTTTCAAGGCTACCCACATCAAATATCACTACTTTGGGACCTCTAATGCACATGGAGCCATTCACCCAATGATGCATATAGAGAGGCATATTCAGAGGATGAGGATTTAGGGAGGTGTTTCAACAGTTGCAGAGTTAGAGTCATCTGCACATTGGCCATAACACCATTGACTACTATCTCTAGGGTGGGTTGCTCTACATAATATATAAGCTATGTGTTCCTAAAGGCGAGTGATTGCAGTTGATTATAGAGTTTCACACCTTTAAAGTTGCAGGGCACTTTGGTGTAAGGAAGACAATGGCCAACTTGTAGAGGTATGTGTATTAGCCTAAGATGCATGAGCAGGTAGCTAGGTTCATAAAAGGATGCACGCTTTTTTGTATCAATAAACTTGGCAACAAGAAATAGGGACTATATCATACCTTACCTTTAGCCACTCGTCCTTGGGAAAAATTTCCATGGAATTTATGGGAGGTTTACCAACAACCAGGAAGGGAAATGACTACCTGTTCGTGGTAGTTGACAGGTTCAACAAAATGTGTGTTCTAATTCCCTGTAAAAATACCATCAGTGGGAAAGAAGAAACGAACTTGTTCTTTGGATATGTCTCAATGCACTTTGGGATACCAAGCAACATCATTTCAAACATGGACACAATATTTCTCTGTTCATTTTGGACTATATTGTGGGAGAGAATGGATGCAAAGTTGAAGAGGTCTACAACATTCCACCCATAGATAGATGGACATATAGTAGTCAACATGAATTTAGTGCAACTACTGAGAGGATATAATCAAAAGCACGTGAAAACCTAGGATGAAAATTTAGTACATATATAACACTCTTACAAAATGTAGTCCATTCTATTACAGTTAAGTCCCCATTTTAAACTTGTTTAGGGTATTTTCCACCTTCACCTTTGGATATTACATATGGGATGTAAGGGGGAGTGAGGGAGGATCTTACAAGGGATGCCTTGAGGGCTAAAAAGTTTGTGGAAAGGACCAGACAAATCCATATACAAGTATAAGAGACACTGCAAAAGTCACATAAGAAATATAAGGCTAATCATGATCAACACAAAATAGAGAAATCGTTCAAGGTTGGAGACAAATTATGGATACAATTGAACAAGGAGAGACTGCATGGTTTTGGTAAGAAAATCAAGGCTCTACGGTATGGTCCCTTCGAGATACTAGAAAAGGTGGGTGATAATTCCTATTAGCTTAGTTTACCACCATACATGCTTATTTACTCAGTTTTGAATGTAGAGAATTTTAGACTCTATGAGGCTTCCATACTAGATCGGAAAGAGGAATTGGTCGTATCGTTTGTGGAGGACTTGACACCAAATGCTCAGGCAGAATTGACTGAAGATACACTTTTGTAGAAGAGGTCCAAAACTGTAATACAGGGGAAACTTGACCTTTGACATATTGGATTGAAAGGAAAACTTTAAGGAAAAGTTAAATGGTACACCTGAGAGAAGGTGGAGGAAGTTTTTTCTCAACACATTCAGTAGAAGATTTTGGGGACCAAAATCCCCCCAAAATGGTGAGGTTTGATGTTGGATTTAGATTGGACTGACCCAGGTTCGATTATTTTTACTCACCAACAAAACCATCAATCATTGGCCCTTTCAACAATGATCTGCAAGCATATCGCTGTCTCACTTGAAGTAACTATGGGAGGATACATAACCAGGTTTCTGCAGCCTTGAGGGATACAAAGATGTGATATTTTTCTGTTTTCTTATACTTAACATTCATAAGTTAGTTCACATTCTATACATTACTTTGCCACATTACATTCATCACTTTAACATATCATATACACCCATAAAAATTAACTGTACTGAAATAAAGTGCAACTGTAATAAACTGCTACACTATAATAGGTAATAAAGAAATAAACACATGAAGACACAAATTTTACCTTGGTTCACCCAATGTGGGACTATGTCCACAAGAATTGTTGCTTGTAATAGGGAATTTGTACAACAAACAATTCTTAACCTACGCACTCAACTGTAGGCAGTCTGCACTCTCAATTGTGGACTCAGGCCTCTACACACTCAACTGCAAAGCCTTACCTTCCTTCCCAAGTATAAATCAACAATATTCAACCATAACACATATAGGGATCATAAGATGATGCTTCTATTCTTTATTATTCATCCCTATATATACTATTACATTGAGGGATATGCCATCGCAATACCATGGTCCATATACTATGGACTCCCCTAATACAAGCTACTATGGTATGAAAACCAGTCATCATGTACAAAATTACATTCTTTTAACAAAATGGAAGCTCTTTGACCTGATCTGAACCCCATATACCGTGATGTATATCTACTGTGCAGTCCACTTTGGCGCTCCTCTGCTCCACTGCGTGGTCTACTTTGTGCTCCACTGCATCCTTTAATTCACACTCCGCTCCCCAAAATGCAGAGTCTTAATCAAAATCTAGGTCAGGCAATCCGCGCACTCAGCTATAGACTCAGGCCTCTGCGCACTGAATTGCAGAGCCTTACCTTCCTTCCTAAGTACAGATCAACAAGATTAAACCATAAAATAGATCTGGATCATAAGATGATACTTCTCTTCTTTATTATTCATCCTTATATATACTATTACATCGAGAGATATATCATCGCAATACCATGGTCCATATACTATGGAATCCCCTAATACAAGCTACTATGGTCCGAAAACCATTCATCATATACAAAATTACATTCTTTTAACAAAAGGCAGGGGCTTCGACATGTTCTAAAGCCCATATATAGTGCGGTATATCTACTATGCTTTCCACTTTGGCGCTCTGCTACTCCATTGCATGGTCCACTTTGCGCTCCACTGCATCATTTACTTCACACTCCTCTCCCCAAAATGCAGAGTCTTCATCAAAATCTAGGCCAATTTTGGCTATGCCCATCAAGCCCCCAACACTCACATGTGACTCGTTCTAAGTCACTCAACTACTTTGCCTCTTATTTTTGTTGCGATGTTATTGTAGGCCTAGTTGAACTGATGTAGTGTTTTTGTCACTTAATTTTCCTCGTTGCATGCTTCCTCCAACATTGCCTCTGTCACATGCTATGTAACCTTTTGTACCAATGTTGTTTCCCTTTTTAGAAGCTCTTGAAGCTTCTCATCCACTGTTTGTGATAACTGGAGGGCCTCATCCTACCAAGGTTGAGTCGTCTTTATAAAAACATTCTCCTCCTTCTTTAGTTCCTCAATGTTCTTCTGGAGGTCCTTACTCTCATTAACTTTCACGAGCTTCTGCGAGATTGGAAAAGTCTTCGTAGATGCTTGAACTTATTATGATTGCTGCTGCTTCTACTGCATTTCCTCCTGCAGTTTTTGTACATTTGGATCTTCTTGCAGTAATGTCCAAATTTGCAAACTTTTGTCTAATAACTTCCCACAGTCTGCCAATGCTGCGGAGATGCTGGCCATTAGAGTCTTTAGATTAGTCTCCCTCTGATCCCTTACTTCCTGTGGCATAGTTGGCTGCATCTTCATTTGCAACTCACTAATATGCATTTCATACTTGAATTGCACCGTGGAAACTTCGTCCTTTTACACCTTCATTGCAAGGCTGAGCTTCACGACCTTGTCTTATGCTAGCTCTTCTTCTCGGACATCAAGGTCTGAGATTTATTTGCACGTTGCTTCCATTGTCTCCTTGACCCTCTAGTGCTGCTATGTTATTTGATCACTTTCTTGCATCGCCTGTTCGAGCTTCTACCACATTGCAAATCACTCTTTTTATACTTGTATATTCAAATGAGGTGTATGCTATTGGTTCAACTTTAACTCCTCTATAATATCTAACTACAGTTTGTGTAGTCTTGGCAACAACATTGCTGTGATGTTCATGTTAGCATGCTTCCATTCCTTAGCCCGTTGTTTTGTAGTTTGGAAAATTCAAACTGCAAGGCCCCTAGAGTTATATGTGCTAGCATTGTTGCAAGTGTGGGATATATCTGCCTTTATGCTCGAACCCTTTCCTCTATATGCATTGGTTGTCTGACCCTCTGCGTGAGTATCTTCAATTTTGTATTCCGTTCTGCGACACTTATCATAAGTGCGTTGTAGATATTTTATACTATGTTCTAGGATTTTATGGTTGCTTCTTTTATCCTGCCCCTGATTTGATCTAAGTCCTCTTCAGTAAGGACCATGAGATCCTTCGTCTTATCGACCTTTTACTTTTTTTCTTTTTGAGGCAGCTTCATTCTTTGCCTTCTTCTTCTCTGCGAAAGTTTTTTCTACTTCTACCTTTTCTATCTCCTTGGTCTGCTGATCTCCCTTAGGAGGATCATGCTAACCCTCATCATGCTATTCTTAATCCTCCGACTGATGTTCATTGTGCTCCTTATATTTTCCACTGGCTTCGCCATGCTATGAAGCGTCCACCTCTTCTTTCTCTGTCGCACTGTCTCCAATTACCTCCAGTGGAGTCATCCATTCAACAAGCTATTTCTATATCTGCGCTCTAAGATCATCTTTAATAATCATAGATGACAAGGCATGGTATTTTTTCTTTGTATCCCTGTGCACCTATATGTATACTTTGTGAAAATCTACTTTCAACTTCACCACAAAGCTATACTGCTCATATAATCTCAGTGAGAGTCTAGGATGTTGATTTATGAGCACGTGCAAATCTATGTGATAAAGTACAGAAAATATTCAGTTTTATTGTGCACGTGATGCCTGGGTAGTGAACCACAACGAAGCATACCTCGTGAATTCACAGGTATTTGTAGGCACTTGAGGGAACTGGGACTCCTTTGGTTCTTTCCACTCCAACATAGTAATAATCAAAATAAACCAAGCATAGTGGAAAGTTGTACCTTTCTCCTGGACATTGCAACAGTCATCCAGGAACTCCTTGCACAGGTATTCGACCCATTTATACTGAACCCTGTTGGCATATTGCATGACTAGTGATACTATAGACGCAAGAACTTCGTTCGCATGAGATTTCCTCATAATATTCCCGGCCAATATGTGCACCATGAAGCAAACTGCTTGGTTGTTGATCAAATTTATGTCATAACCTCTCTTTCCTTTGACCAATATGAACTTGTTCTTCATATTTTCTGCTATAGCGTGGTCCTGATCTTTTCCAACAAACTCCTCCGTGGCGTTTCACCCTTGGTATGGCAATCTTGTGCCTCCAGATCAACATAGGGTCTGGGGATCTTATTCCCCAACCATAAATTTCCATCGTGCACAAGCACGAGCAATTTTCTTACATATGCTGTGATCCCCGCACTTCTGCCGAAGTATGACACATTTAACATGTTGAGTAGTCCTAATTGTGCCAACCCATTCAGCCATTGCTATGGTTCCAACCTCATCACTCTGCTGGCCGGGTAGTGCACCTATTTCAAATATCCATCTAGTGCAAACTGAGGGTACTTCTTCCTATCATTAAAATCATAATCCGTGAATTTGAGCTGAAATGTTTTCCCTAAAACATCTCCTATGAAGGGTACTTGTTCTAGAAAGAAGGGTGTAAATGTGCCATACTTCGCATCCTTTGATTCTTTTACAAGTTTGAAATTTGGCTTCCTTGACGAGATGTATGGTGGTAGGGGTAATAAAAATACTACGCCACCTTCATCGGCCTATATCTCCTCCACTTCTTCTTCACTTTGTTTGACCGGCTTGACTTTTGCTAAGGTTTAGAGGGCTTCTTATCTTGTTTCTTATTTCTTCTCATTTCCTTAGCCAGATTCTTTCTCAAGGATCACCCCTGTTTTTGCGGTTATGGTGCTACGATTTGTGCTACTTGGGGAGATGCTACTATGGACATCTCGACTTATTTTGCAGGAATACCAATGGTTTCCATGATTCCGAAGAATCCTTTCTATCGAAAATTTCACCAATTTCCTCCCAAGAACACTCATATGACAGACAAAACGAAAACTCTGCAATCTCTTCACACTATCAACACTCGAGTTCTCAATTCAACAAAGTTCTTAATCTGGGGGGGAGGCAACTATTTATAAAAATTTTTAGTTTCAAGCCCCATCATAAGATTTAATTTTGTCCAGATTGCGTTCATGTTTATTCATTAATTGCATATCTATCCTTAGACTTTTCCAGTTTGTCCTCATAAATGAAACTTTCCGTGTATTTTTCCCTTCTAATGGTCATATTTTTGTTTTTCGGTGAACTTCGATGCATTCCACACTATCGCACACATCCCATCTTATGTCGCAGCTCCTACAAACTTCGACATACTCCAGACTATAGCGAAGTACTTTCTACGTCGAAGCTTGTCTCTGAACCATAGTTTATTGTCCAGTGCCCACTTTCAAATATAGATGGCACTAAGACTTTCCTCCTTTCTTCCTCAGAGCAAAGTTGTAGGGGAATTATGTCCCTATACAACTTCAACCTACTTCCATTTAATTTTTCTTGAATCAATTATCCTTTTAACTTTGTTAGCTGGAACGCGCCTCCATCAGTAATATACTTGATCATGTATGGGCCAAACCAATGCATTTTGAATTTTCCTAGAAATTTCACAAATTTACTTTCATAGAGGAGAACAAGGTCTCCTACCTGGAACTTCTTTTGCTTAATATGCCTATCATGCCATGACTTTTCTCTTACATTTTTCACTCGCTGATGGAATCCTACTATAAATTTTTCTTCTTCCAAAGCAATCAACTGTGACATTCTTTCCTCCATTATGTCAGAGTCTTCCATATTTGTAAAAGATGAAATCATTAGGCTAGGAACAATGTATTCCATGGGCATCAAAACTTCTTGCCCATAAACCAACGTAAAGGGTTTCTGACGTGTCAACTTCTTACATGGAGTCCTATAAGCCCATAACACTGTTATAATCCTAAGGTCCCAATCATCTTTATTCGCATTACATACCTTGGTCAATGCATTCTATAAAATCTTGTTAAATGCTTCCACAATTCCATTGGCCTGAGGGTGAAAGGAGTACTCTTTTGATGATAAAATTGAAATTCCTCAGTCATTACTTCAGGAGTCTTGTTTAAAAAATGTGAGCCTTGGTCACTCATCAAGATCTTTGAACACCCAAATATAGATAGTATGTATTCAAAAATAAACTTCACAACAATCTCTTACTATTTGTGCTTCATCCCATCTTGCCAAATAATTAGTTGCAGTAATTATGTACCTCGCACTAGTCCTCATTCCAGGTGGATTGATAGTGTTGGAAATAATACTAAGAGGGGGGTGAATCAATATTATCAGATCAATAATTTTATTTCCCAAACAAATTTGTATACGCTACTTCAGTGAAGTGAACTAGCATGTACACGTGACTGTGCTTAAATAAACCAACGTATATGAAGATAACTTGTGATTTAGACAATTTATTATGTGTTGAGCTTAAACCAGTATATCAGAGATTTATTAGACAGTGCACTAAAAGCAGAATAAAGCATAACAAACACACATGAACACCAATATTTAAGGTGGAAACCCAATGTGGGTAAAAGCCACCTGCTTCTGTCGTCTCTGTCTTATTTTAATAATAAGAAAATTTGTTTACAATTTTGTACTGGTGTATACTCATACCAATATGCAGGCTTCTACCTGCAGAAGATTACAACCTTCTCTCGTTCTCTAGCTTCCATTGGAAGGGAGATACAACCCCCTAGCTCTTGTACTAGCCAATATGTTTTACTAGTACGTAGGTTCCAGCCTACAAAACACTCCACTCTTCCACTAGGGACCACGTTTCATGAATTTTCAGACTGGATACTCCTGGATCACAACACCACAATTTGAAGGCCACTTTTCATCAAATTTTCACACTGGACCCATCAAAGCTTCTAAACTTAAACTGCATCAACCAATATTCAACTGATCTGAACAATCAAATCACTGACACCAGAACATTGTGCTGAACCAAAAACCCTGCATCATTCAGAAGCAGCTGTAACCTCAAAAATCATGCATTAGAGTGTATATGCTACTTAGCTGAACTCAACCTATGTGTGTACACTACTTCTGTGAATTAAACCTGCGTATACCTTCAAAACTACTGCAAACATAAACTTTTGAATCAAGTCTATACCAACCATCAATATACTGAATATCTATAGAGCGTTACACAGGTAGGGACATAGATCACTTCTTCTCACTTATAAAATCAATCAATCAAATGCCAGCCTCCTCATGCATTTAGTTTTACATTCAGATCTAAGAAGACTTCATTGATAGACAACAATAAAGCAACAAAATTTGATCAGATAGATTAGTCAAATCTGAAAAGAAGCTTTTATTTTGTATACGCTACTTGAAAGAACCGAACTTGCGTGTACACGCTCTTTGGCTAAGACTAACTTGCGTACAGATCTGCAAATATTGACTCATAACTTTGCTGCAATCTAGACTTCAGACAAACCTAGATCATGATAGATAACAAACCGAATAGGTGCAAAACATCAAATCTAGTCTCAACCAATATCAGATCATTCAAGAATAAGTCATTTCAAGTCTCATGATTCCTGATCCAATAATGAACTCAAGGTGCACATGAATATTTCATATCCAGTCCCAAACACAGCCCTGCAACATAAAATATACTTCAGATAGAAGTATTCCTTAGAATCTTATTGCTTACACCTTGGCCTAATGATCTTCTCCTCCTTATATACTCTTAGGCCTTTCTCAATACCTTGGACCAAAACCACTTAGGACCAATACCTTGGACCAAATACCTAGGGTCAATACCTTGGACCAAATACCTCAGATCAAATACCTTGGATCAATACCTTGGATCAAAATACCTTGGACCATTTTTTTTTTTTCCAACATGTACGGGCTTTTCCTCCTGTGAAAGTGCGTGTATACATTATACACTACTTTTATTGTATTAACCCACGCGTATATGCTCCTTGGACAAGGTGAACCAGCGTATACCTCTCTTTCTTCATTCTTTGGAGTTTGATCTGTAATCCTTTGTTGTTGACCTGTTGCACTGTGAACTATCATCTGAGTGAGTTTCCATCAAGGACAACACCTGTATCATAATGCCAACAATATCCCCCTTTGGACTTGATGGCAACAACACCATGACACTCTCCCCCTTTGACATCAAGGGCAAAGGGCGGACCAAGATATTCTATTCCTTTGACATACATTATGCTGTCCATGCTCCCCCTGAGTACATGCTGAATTCTCTGATTGAGCTCCCTTTTGTAGATACTGAGATGCACTGAAACTGTCCATGCTCCCCCTGAGCACATGCAGAGTCTGCAAAAATATTCTCCAACATGAATCTATAATTTAACCATGTGATTATGACCTTCTTAGCACCAATGACTCATACATACATCCATCTCCCAACCAAGTGGGGATATACCAAATTTGACTCATCCACCCAACCAAGTGGGGATATATGAGAAAAATAATAAATATTACATCATCCATCCCATGCAAAGTGGGGATACAAATTACATCATTTGTCCAAGAGGACTCATTCAAATGCATGAGAAGACATATCACACCCTAGACTCTTACATGACTTAAGCAACAAATGGTATAAATGTCTGAAGCCATAGTTGGGCTTGGCAACCATAATGCCAACAATACTGAATGCATGTGAAGACTAATGCTCCCCCTGAACTTGTGCTACCTATGAATTGTTAACAAGTCAATGATCAAGGCATCTTTGTCAGTCAGATAAAAAATTAATGAACAAAGCATAGCGATAGACAATAATCATCAACATCAGACAGAGCACCCATATCAGAGCCCACTCCACTGTTTTTCCTGTCTGAAAAACATATACGCTCCTTGACCCATAGAAACCGGTGTGTGTACGCGACTATACTTCATGAAACACACGTATAATAACTTTTATCTGAAAATGTGGGATTTAACAACAAGATGATGCAACAACTACTCCCAACTTTTGTATGAGATATTCAAATGTTTCTCTAGGCAGTGGTTTAGTGAATATATCAACAACCTGTTCTTTGGAGGGAACATACTCCAATTTGACATTTTTTTCAAGCACTTGTTCACGTAGAAAATGGTACTTGATGGTATGTTCTTGGTCTTGGAGTGCATGACTGGATTCTTTGAAATACTGATGGAACTTGTATTATCACATAGAATGGAGATAGGTGGAGTGCATGTATTCTGAATGTCTTGCAAAGTTTGCATCATCCAAAGTAGTTGTGTGCAGCAAGATGCAACAGTCACATATTCTAGTTCAGCTTTAGATAAAGCAATTGAACTTTGTTTTTTGCTGACCCAAGACACTAACTTGGAACCCATATAGAATGCACCGCCACTAGTGCTTTTTCTATCATCAACACTTCCTGCCCAATCTGCATCTGTATATGCATGAAGAGTAAGATCTGTATCTCTAGGATACCATAAACCAAAGTCCCGAGTTCCTTGAATATATTTGAAAATTCTTTTGACTGCCTGAAGATGTGATTCCTTTGGATTTGCTTGGAATCTTCCAACTATTCCTACTGCATGTGTGATTTCATGTCAGTTACCTATTAGATAAAGCAGACTGCCAATCATGGATCTGTAAGTTGGTTGATGTACTGTTGTTGATTCATCATTTGAATTGAGACTGCATCCTATTACCATTGGAGTACATACATGTTTAGAATCTTCCATTCCATACTTTTTCAAGATCTGCTTGAGATATTTGGTTTGTGAAAGAAAAATACCAGCTTTAGTTTGCTGAACTTGTAGACCAAGAAAATAGGTAAGTTCACCAAGCAAGGAAATTTCAAATTCTTGCTGCATTACTGAAGCAAAATTCTGACTCATGGATTCTTCATTGCTACCAAAAATGATATCATCAACATAGACAATAATAATTAGCAATTTATCAATTTCAATCTTTATATATAGATTGATATCCGTAGAACCTTTTGTAAAACCTTGTTGGTGTAGATATTTGTCAAGGCGGTAATACCAGGCCCTTGGAGCCTGTTTCAGACCATAGAGATCCTTTTTGAGTCTACATACAAGTTTTGCATCATTTCCAAGAATGAATGCTTTTGGCTGTTCAATATAAACTTCTTCTTCTAAATCTCCATTAAGGAAGGCTGATTTTACATCCATTTGGTATACTTCGAATTTCTGAAAGCTAGAAAGAGCAAGAAACATCCTTATGGCTTCAAATCTGGAAACAGGTGCAAAGGTTTCTTCAAAATATATACCTTCTTGTTGAGCATACCCTTTACAAACAAGTCTGGCCTTGTTTCTAATGACTTCTCCATTTTCATTCAGCTTGTTTTTGAATATTCATTTGGTTCCTATAATATTTTTATCATGAGGTCTAGGAACTAATTCCCAAGTATCATTATTTTCAATTTGCTCAATTTCTTCATCCATGGCCTTGACCCAACATTCATCTTTGCATGCTTCATTTACATTTTGAGGTTCGGTGGAGGATAGTAATGCTAGATAGCTTGAGGTCCCTGTAATATTTCTTCTTGTCTGTACACCTGCCTCTTTTTCCCCTAAAATTTGAGTTTCTGGATGATTTTTCTGAACATACTTGGACAAAGTCTTTTCTTCTACCATTATCTCTTCTTCTGGTGCTTCATTGGTTTCTTATTCAATATCATTTTGATTTGATGTGGGAAAATAATCCCCATCTTTTTCATTGTCATAATCTGCTATTGATTTTATCTGTTTTGGATTTTTGCATGCTTCATCAACTACAACATCAATGCTTTCAACAATTTTCCAAGTCTTTTATTATAACATTTATATCCTTTACTTCTGGAAGAATAACCAAGAAGAATACCTTCATCTGCTCTGGGTTCAAACTTACCAAGTTTTTCATCAGTCCTTTTGATAAAACATTT
>APFE031477028.1:198975-224518 GCA_000404065.3 Pinus taeda
CCTCAAGATTTTTTTTTTGGACCCTATATTAGGTTGGGCGAACCTACCTATGTTTTTTGGTCCATGGTTTTGGACGCGATGGTTTTCGGTCCATGGTATTGGATGCTTCGGCATGTATAACTATGTATTGCAACATTGAAAGGAATATAATGAAAAATCAAGCTGGTAGTCCTGGTTTTGGGATCCAAGGGAAAATATTTGTGTATATGTGTTATGCTCTTGCATTGTTTATTTTATGTGTTTTAGAATTCGTATGCAGGTAATTTCTGTACGGGGTTAAAAACTACAACAATAGCCATGTTATCAAATTCCTAATCAAGTCTAAGTAATGCAGGGTAGGGGTTACTCTCCTCCACAATTTCTATTACTTCAAAGTCAGCCATAGTGCAAACACCTTCAATGTCTACTGTCACCCCTGATAGTCTTCCTAAGGGGAAGATCTTCTGCTAATTTTCCATTCTTAGCTGAATAGGTGACCACTATAACTTTGGCTTACCCATGAAATCCCATGTCTGCTTCTTCACAACATTATCTTCAAATCCTATATCTAAAATAATGTGATCCATCTCGTATTCTCCTATCTGTGCACTGAGCCTCATTTCTCTTCCTATTCTCTTCTGTTGATGTAAATTTCTAACTATGCACAACTCACTTCACGACATTTCTTTAGATGCACATGAATCTATTAATTCCTGAAGTTCTTCTACAACCTTTTGATCTCTTAACAAAGTCATACAAGTTTGTAGGAAAGAACTTAAAATACCTTGTTGGATTGCTGACTCCTGATTTTGTATCAAAGCTTGTTCATGTGTTGAAGTTGATGCTATGTCGTAGTTACTTTTTTGTCTTAGCTGTGCACTAGATGTCGAAGCTCCAATATCCATAAAGCTTCATTTGGCTTCCATGACCACTTCTTTTTCCTTTCGAATATCAAAGACGAGATTTTTCAACAGTGTTTCTAACCCATGTAGTCTCAGAATCCTTATTTCCATTTAGTCATTACCGATCATAGCTCCACTTCTAGTAACGATACTACTTTGGGGGTCATTAGTTTTTGTTTCAGCAGTCATCATTTGGATGTTTTGTGTCAGCTACTGGTTTCTCTTTTCTTGCATTTTTTCCATAAGTACCAGAATTTTCTTAGTTACACGATCAAAGGCTTTACAATACTTACATGTCATACTGGGATTCTGACAGTCTCTTGCAAAGTGTCTTGGCTGGCTACAGTTATAGAAAATAAGCTATCCTTGTCCTCGACCAACTCCACCACCTCGACCACTGTGCTATCCATTATCCTCATGTCCATGTTCTTCCACTTGCATCCTATAAGTGTCAGCACCATGCTCCATCATTATTTCATAAGCTTGACAATGGTTCTCATCACGTCCTACCTATTTAATGAACTTTCAATATAGGTTCCTAGGAGTCTGCACATATTTTTGCAACAAATAACAATCTTCTGATCGATCTTCGCATCTAGTTTTACATATCTCGCACCATATGCTGGATCCGAGATTCAAAGGATTTAGTGCTCCACTAGCCATGTATTTTTTGAAGAGAGGGAAATGTTGTTCAGAATGGCCTTTTGATTTTCACTTTGTACACCACACTTCTTTTTTGACTTCTTTACTTTTCTTCATATCTTATAACTGCAGCATTGAATTTTCCATTTGACTCCGAATCTTCTACATACCTACATTGGTATCTCCTATAGGCAAAGCTTCTAATTTCACCACCAACTATAGAGCTTCAACTTGATTTTCTATCTTCTTTGTGTCAACAGTAATTTGATATGTGGTAAAACACAACTATGAACCATTCCTTATGTTGCTGCAGAGCTATGTCGAAGCTCACTTGATCTAATAATACCTTGAATCTCTGATCCGATTCCCAAATAGACTCAGTAGGCCTTTGTTTAATTTATTTTAACTCTATGATGCACTACGACTCAGACTTCAACTTCTTAAATTATTTTACTAGTGCTATTTTAATGTCTGCGAATGATTTGACCTGATTGCTCGAATACTTCATTTACCACATCAATGCCTTATATCAGAATGTCATGATGAGCTATGATTTATTTATATTTTCATCATGGACCTGCTTCTTCGTCCATACTGCTTCACATAAAAACCAAAACTACTATGGATCCTTCGATCCAGTTCCTTTAAAAATAGGTAGCTTAATATCATTTACCATATTTCTTCTCGAAGGGGAGGTGGAGGGGCGAAGGGGAAGGGGATAGGGGTAGGGGAAGGGGATGAAGGGTTGGGGTATGGGGAAAACCAAAAACACCCCGATTATTACTTGATCTTGGCTTTGAAGAATTTTTAGGCTGGAAGGGTGAAAACTGCAGAGTTACTTTGAGGTTTTCAGGGAGGCTTTTATTCACTTTCAGATTCACTTAAAAGGGGGATATAGTTAGTTTCTATGAAAGTATTTGCATCTTATGTGATATCTTTCTAGTGTCTACTCTATATATTTTTCCACTTCGCATTGTTCCAGTCTCCTCTTTGGATCTTCTCCAAAATATAAGTAACTAATAATCTGACTACATTCGTAAAATTCCATTTTCGCACAAAAACATATTAATCTAAAGTTTTAGTGATATCAAGTACTTACCTCATGGTACTTTGAATAATTTTCATTCTTCTTCACTGTATGACACTATCGAGTCTACCACAAACTCAATAATGAATCCTACCAAGATGCTATCAATACAAAAATCAACAACTCTTGAGATCCTAGTGTCAATATTCTTGAGTCGCTGTATCAATTCATGAGTCCACTCCTTAGGTTTGTCTCCTTTAAAACAATATTTTCTCTCGGTCAACCTTGATATTCACTCATATAGTTCAACATGAAACCAATTGAAGAAAATTTCGTATTGTTCTTCAAAAATATGCTTCTGTAATCACCTTTCAGATGACAAATGAGGGATTCTATTATTTTGCTATGCAAATTCTCGTTTGTTCCATTCTACCCAATCTTGAATTTATTTCTTCGATGGATGCCACATAAACATATCCCTCAAACATATCCTGGTCCCAAAAACATAACCATTTGTTTTCTTTAGGTTGGGCTGACCTAGGTTTGCTTATTTTTACCTCGCACCAACAAAAGCCTCAATCATTAGCCCTTTCAATGACGATCTGCAAGCAAATCGTAGTCTCACCTGAAGTGACTCTGGGAGGATACAAAACCAGGTTTCTACAGCCTTGAGGGATACAAAGATGTGCTATTTTTCTATTTTCTTATACGTAACATTCACAAGTTACTTCGCATTCTATAAATTACTTCTCCACATTATATTCATCACTTTTGTTGGAAATAATACTGAGAGGGGGGTGAATCAGTATTTACAAATCAATAACTTTTTTATTTCCATAATCATATTTATATACACTACTTCAGTGAAGGGAACTTGCTTGTGCACGCAACTATTTTTTTTCCCATGGAAAAATCGTAATTTTATTCATATTGAGCAAAATTACATGTTGTAGATGCTAAAACAACATATGATTTATCAAAACTTGTCCTGATACAATAGGATCTAATAAAAAAAATAATTTAATGGCTATCTATGCTTTCCTACCTTTCTTTTTTGCCACTTTCCGCCAACCTCCATTGTTTGGTGTGGATGTTACAATAGACATTTGTGCTTCATTTGTAGCAGTTGGGGTTTCTTTGTCAGAATATGAACTTTCTATAGAGTGTTCTTGCTTGTTGCCACCAATTTCTTGCCCTGGGATGAGTTTCTCACTTTGCTACTGTGGAATGGTTTCCTTTGGAACTAATGTAGAGCAATTCTGATTTTCATCATTTTGTTGGCTGTGTAAGGTGCTTTGTTCGTTGGGTTCTGGATTATTTCCTGGATATTCCGCTTCTTGGAATATGTTGTTTGTGGTATTTTCTGTGTTTTCTTCCTCTTCTATGTCATCTACCGATGTGGCTGAAAACTGCCATCCTTTCAGCTTTGGTGGTTGTCTTCTTTTCCTATCTTTTTTGTTTTGGGGGCATGCACTTTGTAGATTACCAGTTTGATGACAAATGAGGCATTTGAAGGCAGTGTTTTCATAATCAAGTGGCTGGGCCCATTGATTTTTGTTGTGGAGTAAGAGGATGTGGTCTCGTAATCCTTGACTGAGATCAACCTCCAAACATATCCTAGCAAAAGTGTAGATATCCTTGCAAAGGCGCTCACTGTCTACTTTTAATAATTTCCCCAAAGCGTTGCCAATGATTGCTAATACTTTGACGTGCCAAAAGTACATAGGTAGGTTGTATAATTTTACCCACACAGGCATTTTGGAAACCACCATGGTGTTTGGGTCAAATTTCGGAAACCAATATGTCATAAAAAGGCTAGCATTACCCCATAACCATGGTCCCTCATTCAATACATATTCCTTGTCATTGACTGTGTAGAATTTGACAATAAAAAATCCTTTTGAATAGAGGTGGATATCACAGTTTTCTGTCCATATGGAGTAAATCCATTGACTAAGGGATTCCGGTATGGGCCAAAACCCATTAAACCTGCATATCACTGCTTTAGATAAATAATCATCATGTATTTCATTTACCTAAGGTATAGCAATTGTTAATGCAGGGTTTTGAGTTTTCTGCTCGACGATGTAGGCACCAGGGGTCATAGCTTGCTGTTCTGTTTGCGCTTGAGGTTCTATCTTCCCTTTCAATGTGTCTTTGAAGGGAACATGTCCTTTTGAGATTGTGCCAGAGCAGCCTCCACAGAGTCTTGTGTTAAGGCAGATAGTTGAGTCGTTGCCTATGTCGTATCGTTTTAGCTTGTGCTCCTCCTGCAATACTTTTCCTGCGTAGATCAGGAGTTGTTTGGAATGTGGGATACCTATCCTTTCTTGTATCCTTTGTTTGAGTGTTTTTATCTCCTCCCAAATCCCTATCTTGATGCATACCATGTTCCCTTCCATAGATTTGATAAAGAGAGTACTTTGTTTACCTTCAAGCATTTCAGGAGTAGAGGCTTCAAGATCCAATGTTGGGGTGTTTGCCTCTTCGTGGTATTCATGCGCAATCATTGTAGCTCTCTGTTGATCTAGGTTGTTTTGTTTATGGACTAGCGTTACCCACCTGTGATCGTCATATAATGGTCCAAGGTAATCCTTAGCACCAGGCCTTGTATGCTACTCTGCCCTCCTCCCATGGCTCGCGACTATCATTGCTCCATGAATCTTCTTCATGGCACCCCATTTTTCCTATTGTGGAAAACCCCCACCTTTAGATAGAGGAAACCCCCAAAAGCATGGGTCATTAGTTGGTAATGACCTCCTCGAGTGCAGATCTGCAACGAGGATCTTTGATTTGTGAAAATCAGTCTCACCCAAAGAAACATCTAAGGTTTTTCACTCTGGATTTGGGGTTTTGATGCCCCTGGAAGTTCTCGCCATGCCTCTACCGCTGGTGAAGATACATGAGCCCACAGAGCACATTCTCAAAGCCCTAGATCTCCTTTGCAACACTACGACCAAGCACTTCCCAGTGCTTGCCATAGTGACAACTCTGCAATAGCCATTGCCAATGGATTGAGCATTCCTCTGAACTAGGGCAAATAAGAAATGTCTGGTACCCTTGTTAAACACAGAATCTAGACACCGCAATCCCGCAAACTCAGATCGAACCGGTGATAATGTGTTGGGGACGAAAACAAACTTTATGCATCTAATGTGGATTGTCGCAGAGCTAGAGCTGATTGCCATGGTCACCATTATTCATATCCCTCCTTCTAGGGTTTCCCGTGTGCACGCAACTGTTATTAAGGAAACCAACATATATCCAATGAACTTATGATTCAGTTAATTCATCACATGTTGATCTTTAATAAGTGCATTAGTTCTTTATTAAACATTAAACAGTAACCATGTGTAGTAATAACAGAATAAACCATCACACATAAGCAACACACATGAACACCAAGATTTAAGGTGGAAATCCAGTGTGGGTGAAAACCACCTACTGTTGTCACCTCTGTCTTCTTTTAATAATAAGAAAAGTTGTTTACAATCTTGTACTGGTGCAGACTCATACCAGTATGCAGGCACCCACCTGCAGAAGACTACAACCTTCTCTCATTCTCTAGCTTCTTCTAGAAGGGAGCTACAACACCCTATTTCTTGTACTAGCCGATATGTTTACTAGTACATAGGCTCCAACCTACAAAAGGCTATGACCTTCACTCATTCTCTAGCTACTACTGGAAGGGAGCTCCAACCCCTTGGTTCTTGTACTAGCCGATATGTTTACTAGTACGTAGGCTCTGACCTACATAAGGCTACAACCCTCACTCATTCTCGAGCTGCTACTAGAAGGGAGCTCCAACTCCCTGATCAAATCACCAGCCAGGACTAGTAGGAAGATTCAACTTCCTCACTGAAGGCTCCAACCCTCAGTATCCTCCAGGGACCACATTTCATGAATTTTTAGACTGGATGCTCCTGGTACACAATGCTACAATATGAAGGCCACGTTTCATCCAATTTTCACACTGGACCAATTAGTAACATTGAAGATCAAAATCAATCACCACTGCAATGTAACCATCAAATACATCTGCATCAATCAATCACTGAAACCCAATCAATCTCTGATATAATTGAAACCTAATCATCAATCTCTGGTATAACTGAAACAATCAATCGCTGAAACCTATGAACCTCTGACACAACTAAATCAAACAATCACTGAACCTCTGACACAATTGAATCTACCACTCATTCAAACTTAATCAATTTTAACCATTCAACTGGAACAGACAGATCACTGTAACTAGTACATAGATCTGAACCCAAAACACTGCATCAACAACCAGAACTAACTGTAACCTCAAAAGTCATGTGTCAAAATGTATACACTTCTTTAATGAAGAAAACTTGCTTGTATACGCTACTTCCTTTTTCCCAACCTGCGTATACCTCTAAAGGTACTGAATCATAAAACCTCAGAGCCACAAACTGTAGCAATCAGTGACATTCTGTAGATCTACTATCATATTATAGAGTTCTAAATAGATAGCAACAAGGATCACCCTTCTTTCTCCATCAATTAGTCAATGAGACATAAACGCTTTATGCATTCAGTTTTACTTTCAGATCTAAGAAGACTTCATTGACAGACAACAGTAAAACAACAACACTAATTTGATGGACCAGTCATCCTTGGACATCAAGCTTTTCTTTTGCATACGCTACTTGGAAGAGCTGAACCAACGTGTATACGCACCTTCGCCAAATCGAACCAGTGTATATATCTGCAAATACTTATTTATAACTTCGTTGCAATTCCTGACTTCAAACATACCCATATCATCACATATAAAGGATAAAACATGTGTTAGCAATCAGATCTAGCCCATCCATTATCAGATCACATAATGATAAGTCATTATGATCCTGATCCATCATTAGATCTCATCCATCATCAAACACTCAGGTGCATATTTAGTCTAGATCAAGAAAAGCATCAAAAACCCATAACATGCATATTTTCTTTTTATATAACACTTCATAAGATATTCATTACTTGTGCACTTATCCCTTTGATCTTATCCTCCTTATATAGTTTTAGGTCTTTCTCAATACCTTGGACCAAAAAAAAAAAACATTTAGGACCAATACCTCAGACCAATACCTTGGACCAAATACCTCGGACCAATACCTTGGACCAAATACCTCGGACCAATATCTTGGACCAATACCTTGGACCAAAACCTTGATTTTCCATCCCATACATGCTTTTCCTTCTCTGAAAGTTCGTGCATACATATACGCTTCTTCTGTTCCATGAGCCCGCATGTATACACTGGTTGGACAAGGTGAACCAACGTTTACTTCTTAAACCATTCTCTTTCTTCAATTTCTTGATTATGATCTGTAGTCCTTCATTCCTTCATCCTATTTTTTTTTGTACCATTACTTTGTTCTCTTTGAATAGACTTGTTATAATGTGATTTTCCATATACTTCTGAATTGATTCCTTTGAACTGCCCTACATTTTGTCACATCTGTAAACACAACTGCCATGCATTATGTCGCACTTGATATCTCTCCTATAGATTCATCTAGTTACGTAGATTCATCTAGTTACCATATACAAGTGAGTTGTTTTTCTACAAGTGGGTTTCCATCAAGTACAACACATGTATCATAATGTCAACAATCTCCCCCTTTGGACTTGATGGCAACCATGTTGGTGTTGATTACTGCAAGCTGTAGAAACTTTTAGAGATAACAAGCAACACCAAAATACTCTCCCCCTTTGACATCATGGGAAAAGGGTGGACCAAGATATTCTCCCCCTTTGATATCAAGGGCAAAGGGCTGACCAAAATGAAGACTTTCATATCTGAACAGCTAAATATTGATCATGCCCCCCCTAGGCAAATGCTGGATTCTCTGATTAAACTCTCCCTTTGTACATGCTATGATGCACTAAACCATCCATGCTCCCCCTGAGCACATGTAGAATATGCAAAAATATTTTCCAAAAGAATAACATGACTCTATAACTCAACTATGTGAGTTTGACCTTCCTATCACCAATGACTCATACATACATCAATCTCCCAACCAAGTGGGGATATACCAAATTTGACTCATCCACCCAACCAAGTGGGGATATACCAATTGTTTATACATGACTGAAATATAGAAATTATTAAATCATCCTTCCCATGCATAGTGGGGGTACAAATTACATCATATGACCAAAAAGGACTCATCAAAAGACTATGAGCGACAGAGACAAATTATTACATCATGGCTCTTTATATGACCTTTACATCGAATGATATACATGAAATTTATAACAGAGACCAAAGATTTAAACAAGACTATGATAGTCATCAACAACTATCATACACCATATATGATCTGCTCCTTAAGCATCTATTAGCAACATCCAGACCAACAACCTATATATGTTCATCATCAGTTTTCAATATATGACAAGGTAAATATCATCAACTTGTGACAAAGTATGCCGCATATAGATATCAACTCATCCTCTTGATCTCATCAAGATCAATTTGCTTCATTTCCTTAGAAGAAAGAGTTTTATCATAACCTTCCATGTCCAAACAGTAACACAAAATCATTCACATCATATGTATGTGAAAACACCATAGTCATTATCTATCATCATGACATCATCATCAAGAACTACATGATCTTTCCACAAGAGCCCTCAATATATCAACCATGTATCATCAGTAGGGAACATCCCACATTTGATAAGCATCAACCATGATAATCAACAAGTGTGAGTATCAAACTTATCATCATAAAGTAAGAAGTCATCATCATTAAGCCATGTCACTGAATATCCATTTCTTCAAATAGCCATGCCTATAATAACACCATTCTCTTGGCCAACCAACAATATTTATCAATATGCAACTTAAGTAATCATCCATTTATCCAACATACTATATATCTATCAAAGAGATAACAATATGTATCTAGCAAACCATGAGCTCATAGTCATTTGTCAATCTTTCTTGATACCATCAATAACAACAATCCTCAACCATGTGAGAGCAAAGAACTATAGGTATCCTGCATCATAACTCCACCATATGAACTTTATGCATCTTTGAAGGCGTGATGAAAACATCATGAAAGAAATGAGTGGCTCATCATCAAATAATGAAGTTTTGTACTAAAGCTTTGTACTTATCCTTGTTATTATGAAGATCACCATGTAAGCGTCATATATGTACTGTATGCATCATCAAAAAGTCATTCACAATCACCCATAAATCTGATCTGAATAACAACTATGTAACCCCAAGCAATACAAGTATCATCATCATAGGCAACTCATAACCGCAACATATCATGATGTATCATTTAAAAACTTTAGCCATATAAGAATCGTCACCATTGATAAAAATCATTAGGTACCAAAGACATAATTCCAACAATGCATTATTAGCAGTATAACATATTCTCCCCCTGAACCTGTGCCACCTGTTCACTGTCAGGTCTGATCATTGCATATATCAGTAAGAAATATCAAGGCATCATCATGAATTAGATATACATCAAGTCATCAACAACATATGAGGATCAAAATCACTTCTAAATAACATCCACATACTGTGGTCATCAATCATCAAGACAAAAAAGATAATTGATAATTGTCCGAACCATATCAAATAATTTTTCTGATTCTGCCCCACTGCTTCTTCATTAAACCAACATATATGTGACTGTGCAGCTTAGAACTCGTGTATATACGTGCCTTGTCTTCACAATAACTGCGTATGAGAACTAGGACATTGAAATTTCATACTTTTAGTTCTTTCTGAGTCTGTTCTGTCTGTATACTGAGCTATGCCACATCTTTTTGGCTGTAATTCCTTCTTCTTCCATATCTTGGAGTGTGATGATGTTTGTTCCTTTTGGTAAGTTGGCTGGAATTTTCTCTTGCATTCTTTTGCTATATATCCAAACTTGTTACAAGCATAACATCTTATATGTTTCATATTCTTTCTATAGAAATCAATGGCTTTGTGACCAAACATATTGCAAGAAAAACAATATCCCTTGAAGTACCTGGAAGCTGATGATCTTTCTGTGTGATGGTTATTAGCTTGAACCGTTCTACTTCTGCATATTACTGTAACATGTCCAAAATTATGACATATAAAACATTCAACATTATTCATCAGAGGAAAGAATCGATTAACACTTCCATAGTTAGGAGTAAATGATTTTCTTTGAATACTTTCTTTCCTTGGTTGTTGATGGGGTTGACCTCTTATCTCCTTCTTTGGTCTTTCAGATTTTACACTATAGTTCCTTGCTTCAATTTCTAAGCTAGATTCACCTTTAATAGTTTCATGAAAACCAAGACCAGATTTGATGGAAGGAGACCTTTGATTACTAAGAATATCATCCAAAATCTTAGTACTACATTTTCAGATATTTATCTCAATCTGATATTACTCTTCCTTTTCAAGATACTGCTTCTTCATGATTTAATTAGCTTTTCTTCCTTCTTCCACTTGTTGCCTTAATTTGAGAACTTCATTTTCTTGTTCTTCAAATGCTTGAAGTAGTTCTTCATTCTTCTTATTTGAATTTTTGAGATCTTCTTTTGTAGAAACGACCACAACTTCAAGACCTTCACAGTAGTTGGTTCTTTCTATAAGTTCCTTGGTTGTTGTGTCCTTTTCATTCACTTCATTTCTCAATGATGTCTCTTCATCCTGCAACCTTTGACATTGATCTTCCTTTTCCTTGTACTGCTTCCTTACCTTGTTTCCTTCCTCCAACAGAGATTTTAATCTGGTAACTTCTTCTTTGTTGGAACATTCCCTTTTATCAATTAGATATTTTTGATCTCTAATTTTATCTGTGAGCCTTTTAAATTCTACCTCTATTTGATTTCTTTCTCTTTCACCCATAAGAGAAAATTTAGTTGTTTCTTTATCACTTTCATTATCTTCAAATGAACAGAGAAATGTATCACCAGAGGACAACAAATTCATACCCGATAGTTATTTTGCTTGTTCATCTTCATTTTGAGGTGATTCTGAATCTAAAGAGTTGCTTACACATAACGGCCAATCATCTCTCCCACTGTCACAATTCCTTTGAGATGTCTTCTTCTTTTGAGGTGCTTTCTTCTTTAGCTTCTTTCCCATTGTTACTATGGATCTCCTTCAAGCGATCAAGCTTTTGCCAAAGGACATACTCTGATACCAATTGTTGGAAATAATACTGAGAGGGGGGGTGAATCAATATTTACAAATCAATAACTTTTTTATTTCCATAATCATATTTATATACGCTACTTTAGTGAAGGGAACTTGCGTGTGCACGCAACTGTTAGTAAGGAAACCCTTGTATATCTAGTGAACTTATGATTCAGTTAATTCATCACACGTTGATCTTTAATCGGTGCATCAACTATTTATTAAACATTAAACAGTAACCATGTGTAGTAATAACATAATAAACCATCACACATAAGAAACACACATGAACACCAAGATTTAAGGTGGAAACCCAATGTGGGTGAAAACCACCTGCTACTGTCATCTCTGTCTTCTTTTAATAATAAGAAAATATTTTTACAATCTTGTACTCGTGCAGACTCATACTAGTATGCAGGCACCCACCTGCAGAAGGCTACAACCTTCTCTCGTTCTCCAAATTCTTCTGGAAGGGAGCTACAACCCCCTAGATCTTATACTAGCCGATATGTTTACTAGTACGTAGGCTCTAACCTATAGAAGGCTACAACCTTCACTTGTTCTCTAGTTGCTACTGGAAGGGATCTCCAACACCCTGGTTCTTGTACTAACCGATATGTTTACCAGTATGTAGGCTTCGACCTACAGAAGTCTACAACCTTCACTCCTTCTCCAGCTGCTACTGGTAGGGAGCTCCAACCCCTTGATCAAATCACCAGCCATGAATGGTAGGAAGCTTCAACTTCCTCACTGAAGGCTCCAACCTTCAGTATCCTCCAGGGACCACGTTTCATGAATTTTCATACTGGATGCTCCTCGTACACAATACTACAATATGAAGGCCACATTTCATCCAATTTTCACACTGGACCCATTAGTAACATTGAAGCTCAAGATCAATCACCACTGCAATACAACCATCAAATACATCTGCATCAACCAATCACTGAAACCCAATCAATCTTTGATATAACTGAAACCCAATCATTAATCTCTGATATAACTGAAACAATCAATCACTGAAACCTTTGAACCTTTGACACAACTGAATTAAACAATCACTGAACCTCTGACACAACTGAATCAACCATTCATTCAAACTTAATCAAATTCAACCATTTAACTGGAACAGACAGATCACTGTAACCAATACACATATCTGAACCCAAAACACTGCATCAACAACCAAAACTAACTGTAACCTCAAAATTCATGTGTCAGAATGTATATGCTTCTTTAATGAAGCAAACATGCGTGTATACGCTACTTCCTTTTGCCCAACCTGCGTATACCTCTAAAGATACTGAATCATAAAACCTCTGAACCACAAACTGTAGCGATCAATGACATTATGCAGATCTATTGTCATATTACAGAGTTTTAAACAGATAGCAACACGGATCACCCTTCTTTCTCAATCAATTAATCAATGAGACACAAAATCTTTATGCATTAGTTTTACTTTAAGATCTAAGAAGACTTCATTGACAGACAATAGTAAAACAACAACACTGATCTGATAAATCAGTCATCCTTGAACATTAAGATTTTCTTTTGCATATGCTACTTGGAAGATTCGAACCAGCATGTATACGCACCTTCACCAAAGTGAACCAGCGTATAGATCTACAAATACTTACTTATAACTTCGCTGCAATTCCTGACTTCAGGCATACCCAGATCATTACATATAAAGGATAAAACACATGTTAGAAATCAGATCTAGCCCATCCATTATCAAATCACATAATGATAAGTCATTATGATCCTGATCCATCATTAGATCTCATCCATCATCAAATGCTCTGGTGCATATTTATTTTAGATCAAGCAAAGCATCAGAAACCCATAACATGCATATTTTCTTTTGATCTAACACTTCATAAGATATTCATTACTTGTGTACTTATCCCTTTGATCTTCTCCTCCATATATAGTTTTAGGCCTTTCTCAATACCTTGGACCAAAAAAAAACACTTAGGACAAATACCTCAGACCAAATACCTCGGACCAATACCTCAGACCAAATACTTTGGACCAATACCTTGGACCAATATCTTGGAGCAATTCCTCGGACCAAAATCTTGATTTTCCATCCCATACACGCTTTTCCTTCTGTGAAAGTGCGTGCATATGTATACACTTATTCTGTTCCATGAGCCTATTTGTATACACTAGTTGGACAAGGTGAACCAACGTATACTTCTTAAACCATTCTCTTTCTTCAATTTCTTGATTCTGATCTGTAGTCCTTTGTTCCTTCATCCTATTTTTTTTTTTGTACCATTACTTTGTTCCCTCTGGATAGACTTGTTATAATGTGATTTTCCATATTACTTCTGAATTGATTCCTTTGAACTGCCCTGCATTTTATCACATCTGTAAACACAATTGCCATGCATTCTGTCACACTTGATATCTCTCCTGTAGATTCATCTAGTTACCATATACAAGTGAGTTGTTTTGCTACAAGTGGGTTGACATCAAGTACAACACATGTATCATAATGCCAACAACTTTGACAGATCATATACATCCATAAAACTTCATTGTACTGAAATAAAGTGAAACTGTAATAAAATGCTACGCTGCAACATGTAATAAGAAAATGAACACATGAAGACACTTATTTTAATAGAGAATTTGTACAACAAACAATTCTTAGCTTGTGCACTCAGCTACAGGTAGTCCGTACACTCAGCTGCGAACTCAGGCCTCTACACACTCAGTTGTAGAGCCCTACCTTCCTTTCCAAGTACATATCAACAAGATTCAACCATAACACAAATATGGATCATAAGATGATGCTTCTCTTCTTTATTATATATCCCTATATATACTATACATCGAGGGATATATCATCACAATACCATGGTCGATATACTATGGAATCCCCTAATACAAGCTACTATGGTTTGAAAACCATTCATCATATACAAAATCACATTATTTTAACAAAAGGGATGGGCTTCGACCTGCTCTGAAGCCCATATACCGTGCGATATATCTACTACGCGGTCCACTTTGGCGCTCTGCTGCTCCACTGTGCGGTCCACTTTGCGCTCTACTACATCCTTTACTTCACACTTCACTCCCCAAAATGCGGAGTCTTCATCAAAATCTAAGCCAAGTTGGGCTGTGCCCAACATGTGATCCAAAGTGGATGATTATATTGTTTTTCATCCATACTGATGCTTTTAGAGTGTCAAAAATGGAGGAATCAACTCTGAGAACCATTTTTACTAGCGAGGCCTAGTTTTGCAAATTGAGGTCTGAAACCTTCTGGGAGAATTTTGGGGCATCAAATGCCATTTTTTGGGGGTAAAACTTTACTGCTTTAGTGTCATAATTTTTTTCCTATTCCACACATAGAGATATTTCCAATTTTGCAAGAATCACGTCAATCAGAGTCCGTATGCGAAAGCTATGCCACTCATAAGTATTTGGAAATTTTGAGTGGGGGGTGAATCAATATTTCACTTCAATTAGTTAATTTTTTTATCTTTAGAGCATCGAATAAAATTAGTGTGAAATAAAAAAACATAAATCGACAACACCATTCAATAATGCATAACATCAAAGATACCACACAAGTTATTTTTTTGGTGGAAACCCTTCTGGGAGAAAAACCACCAAATACTTTTAATATAGGTCTTTAAATATTACATCAATAAAAATCTCCAACTTCCAATGTTCTCCAAAAACAAATGAAAGGAGGCTCCGACCGTATGATTTATCAACTTCAACTGAAGGATGGTCCAATGCCATGATTTACCAGCTCCAACAGGAAGGATGCTCCAATTCCCTAATTTACCAAGTCTAACTGAAAGTGTGCTCGAAACCTAATTTACTATCTCCAACACCCTATTTTTATCAGCTTCGTCTAAAAGGATGCTCCAACACCCTACATAGGCTCCAACCTACCCTAACACCACACTGCCACCCTAAAGTGGTTTGAGGCTTCATCCTAAACGAGAATTCAATCTTCGCCTTGAACCACCGAACCACCTTGAAGATAAAAGATAAAAGAATAATATTTACCACTATATCTATCACTACAATGATCTTTTCCATACAAATTTATCTCTACATAATGCATCAAAACTACCAAAACCTAGCATAATACATAATCATACATAATATGATCAATCAACATCAATAAACTCTATCTCCTTAGCCACTTTCTGAAACATAATATTTTCTTGAGACATGCGTGCTTTGAAATAGGAAATATACAATACATGGAAATATCTAGGGCCGCCAAGAATACTAATGATGGACCCAAAAAGTATGACACCACCATCAATTCTGTTAGAATCAAAGAAGGGAGGGATGCAGTTACATCAACATTCAAAATTGCTTCTTGAAACCAACTACCGGATCAAAAAATGCTTTCATGCAAGAAATTATTCACAACCCATCTCTTTCTCACAATTGTATGTGTAGGATTTCATATAGAGAACTAAACCAATTACCACCTTTGTTTCACAACATAACCTACTTTATTTAGTACTGCACCATTTTCAGCTCAACAAGTAGTTCAACACAATTTGATGCTCTCATTGTGATGATAACAATGTTTTATGAATAATTATGAGTGGTTAATCCAACTCCTTTAGTGAATAACTTGAAAAGGACAAGTGTCCCATATAACAAACAAAGTTGTTTGGAGAATTAATTCCCTGATGTATAGAAAACCAAGATGGTCACAAAAATAACCCAATAGAACCTTGATCCAAAAAAAACATGAGATAAATTCCCCAGTAGTCTCGTCAATGAAAAATAGATGTGGCAAATATATTATGTTGGACAATGAATTAAATTATTATTAAGAATGATGTACATATAAATAAAAAATACAAACTGTTGGATTCAACTTCAAGGTTTCTTGGACATGCAATTACCATCCACTAGAACCCTAATGGGTTAGGTGTTTAATATTCCCTCCCATTAATCTGAAGGGGTCTATATGAGTCCATGGAAAGAGATGAAATACAAAAATGAAAAAAATGCATGGAAACCGATGGCTAAATGACATCTCTCAAATGGTTCCTTTTAAAGAAGAACATAAACCCAATGAGGCGGGAGAACTCAAGTTCTTAGCCAATTGTGTTTTAAGGCTGACCACCAACTCTGGAACTAAAGCTTGAAGCAGTTCCTGGAATAACTCCAAATCTGGCTAGAAGTTGAAGTCTTCTACCAGTGGATGTGCTCCATGATAATATTTTTAAGATGACCACAAACTGATGTAGCAGAAACCAATGTCTTCTGCAGGTGGTGGTTTAAGGTTGGCCACCAACCAAAAAGCTTGCTCATGGAGCATGACTCTGTCTTTGTTTACAACTCTAAATCTGGCTATGGCTAAATTTGGCTCTAGGCTCTGGAAACTAACTTTAGTTTAGGATGTGGCTTAAGCTCAATTAATAAATATTCGAATAAAGTAGTTGAACATCAATCCCCCCCGTCAAATACAAGGTGAGAAGATGAAGAAATATTCATTGCAAGACTAGTCAATACTCAAGAACAAAATTTGTGGTATGACTGATATATCTTCTTGGCTATTGAAGATCATTGCAAAGAAGTGATCCATCCATGGTGAATCTTTATTCTTGCAGGTGTCTTGTGTTTGGAGCATCTGTTTGAATGATTCGTATGCTTACCACAATGGTCACAAGGGTGAAGATCAAAACAATGATCTTTCACATGGCCAACCCGATCACAATGTTGGAATCCAACAATCTACTATGGTTGTGGAACATGAGGAAGTGATGATGAATCATATTGAAGAAACCCAACACTATGAAACTTGATGGGTTGGAATAGTCCAAAATATGAAAGGACACATCATTTTCATATGCAAGGTTGATTCTTTTCTTATTGTTAACAACTTCGTCTCAAGGTATGATGATGGGCTTGGGAAGCACAGGATGAACCTTTGCATATTTATGCACCTCATTATTCTGATTAATCTCTATCTGCTAATGGGATTTAGGTTCAAAAAGGGAGTTGTTCTAAACAAGAACCCATTCAGAATCATGTCTCTTCTATTGTACTTCATCTCACTGGAATTGAGATTTGAGTTGCAAAAACTTGATATTGTCTTGTGATTTTTGTAAATAGGTTCAAATGTCAGAGAGAGTGTCCTTGCTTATTTTGATTGTGCTATGGACATTATACATCATTAGAGTTCTTAATAACTCTAACAAATCATTGATTATGGCCATTTTTCAGAACACAAAAAACAATTTCTCAAAACACAAAAAACACTTGAAATCAAATTTGAAAGGGGTGTTAGCTTCAACAAAGAAGTCACCCGTTTACTTTGAAAGGGGTGTTGGATTCAACTGAAAATGCACCTATTTACAATGCAATTTAACAAATAAAAATAGATGGAACCCAAAGGTTAGATAAAAATAACTCTCAATTGCAAATCATTTGAATCTCACAAGTGTTGTTCCCAATGCCTTCACAATAGATGGACACCCGACTCTCTTTATCTTCTAGTTTGCAAGTATTTATATGATAATTTAGGGAACATTTGATGCCTCCTCGACAAACCCACAAAGATGATTCATGACATTAATTATTTCTTGAAATGACTACCTTCATTTCAACCATCTAAATTTCTACAAAAAGATCACCAAAAAGTATGATATGTGACTCCACTGTTAACCTACTCCATTGAGAAACAACAATTCTTCCTTGATGTCTCGATCATTTTTTTTTAAATATTTTTTTTTGGTTGTCAACAATAAATCAACATACTAGTGGGATGATAGAGATTATAATTTATATTGAATGGATCTTTGATGTATTTTACATTTTGCTACAAATATTTAAATCTCCACCAATCCAATACCAATATTTAACATATGTAAATCATCTATTCCATTCACAGTTTCTTATAATATAATGTTACATACTTGCAAATATTTAACAAATCTCCTTAAAAATGCTAAGATTCTCACGCAGTTACACGACATCAAAGGAAACGACAGGGAATGTGATCTGTACTTCATATTCATAATGAAGTGCTTTTACTCACACGTCCTTGTGCTCCGGTGAAAATGAAAAACTCAAGAATTAACTTGGTCTTGGTGTTAATACATTTCTTATTGTTCCATTATTGACATGCAAAGCAAGAAAAATAAAGAAAATGAGAATGTGTTTGATGAAATGTCAAAGAGGGAATATGATGCGAGTAAATGGGTGATGTGATGTGATGTACCTGTATCTCCTGGAAAACATTGTTCACTCTACTGTACATGAGCTCATTAAAAAAAAAACAGGCTCAATCTACCAAAACGTGTAGTGCTTCAATGCATTTATTGATGAGATTTGCAAGGCAGTGAAAATATATATTGCATGGAAATTTTACATGATATGGAGAAGGAAGGAGTTCCCATGAAGGCCACAAAACTAGTGGCTCAAGCTATTCAATAGGGAATATATAACACTGCTTCGAGACCACTATTGGAAAATGATCTCAACTATTATTAAGAATTATGCACATATAAATACAAAATACAAACCATTGGATTCAAATTCCAAGGTTCCTTGGACATGTAATAATCATCCACTAGAAGCCTAACAGATTAGGTGTCTAACAAATTCTTTATCGTAAAGGCACAAAAGTCAACCTAGTAGAAGATTAATATGTAGAAATAAGGAACAAACACCAAATGTCTTCATGTTAGTATAATCCCGTAAGCACACCCAATAGATACATGTCTTTGTAGATAAAACAATCCCTTTGAAAATCCATGGTAGGCCCGAATAATAACATATAAAACCCCTCTTGTGGGATCATTTCAATGCTTTTGGATAAGAAACCTCCGTGTTAGTAAATACAATGTGGGACATGCTAGTAATTTATAAAACCCTTGGTCCATAGACTACATCAAGTCTTTCGCATAAGAATCCTCCTTGTCTAGAACTTATTTTGTCTGATGTTTAGGTGGCGATGGCCATGAATAGGTCGACTTGCCCTTAAAATAATTTTAACAACCTCTAACATGAACAAGAGTTAGTTTGACTTTGTAAACCATAAAAAATTCCTCCTTTAGTGGAGTTGACATGCATATGTAAGGTCCTGTTGAAGGCTCGAAAATCGGGTCTACAACAAGGGGGATAACCACCTGGTTCGGACCTTGAAAGCAACTCCTTTTTCGTTTGGAATAGTGGCTCCGACTGGGGATAATGGGACAAGTTTCCCAATATGTTTATGGTGGTGAACTAACAAGATGATGTTTTTTTTGTTTTTTAAGGTTTATGGGGTGAATGATTATTCTAAATCTAATCTATTTTAAACTAACATGTGCAATTTATTCTAATGAAAGAAAACATCTAACTTTAAATTATCCCAGGAGTAGTGCTTCACTTATGCGATCTAAAATAATTTCCAACAGCAATTGATAATAAAAATCATTCAATCACTATGAGAAAGGAATCGATTAAAGATGATTGATTCATATAAGAAATTAGTTGAAACAATTATGATAAACACATCACATACGAGTTATTCATATATTCAACATAAAAATAATAGTTATCACCATACGAAAGTGCAATAATGACCACTGAACATTTAAGACTTTCATATATCAATGACTAAAAATAATATATCACTTGGCACATAAGTAAAAAGTATTAAGAGATGAAAGTACCATTGATAATAGGTCCTACTCATGAGCTTCAGCAATATAGATTTATCTTCAAATAATTCAATATCCACTAAGAGTACAGAAGTGCATTTGAGTAGCAGACATCAAACTCAGATATAAATAAATCTTGTTCCATTCATTTATCAAAACCTCCTCAGTGGGGGGCAAACTACACGTTCTGAAGAATTGTTTTTGATAAAATTCTGGACCCTTATCCAATGCAATGAGAAGGGTTAAAATACTACTAACTAAAATATAAAAATAGTTATTACAAAAATAGATGAGGAGGTTCAAAACGACCACCCTCATTTTAAGAAAAAACGAACTAAAATCAAACTAAAACTGTATCTATGCTAAATCATGTATCTATTCTTTTAAGTTGCAAATGTCCAACATGGCTTCAAGAGTGTCAGTTGGCTGACTTCAGCTTTCAATTGACCTGCGAATACAAAATCGGCAAGCGCTGGCGCTATCTTCTTGGCGGAGGTTATGAGGCACTTTAGAGTCATCCATTGGCTATGTGGTTTTACCAGATACTGACAATAAGTGTCCTAGTTTAACTTGCTTATCTATTTAATTGACTCTGCCTTTTCTTCTACCATTTTCTTCCACCTTGTTTGCAACTGCTGTGCCTTTGGGAGGAATCCTGGAGTCGTCTCCGATATTAAATTTGCTTTGTGCAGATTTTTGTTGATGTAGTCGATGAAATTGTTTGATGCTGTTGCTGCCTCCTCCATCGCCTACTCTACTTCTTTGAGCTATGCATCCCATTTCACAAATAGAATTTATTTTTGGGATTCATTGATCCTGGGCAATTCCGCTCTTCTTCCTTCCTCTGATTTCTGCCAATTCAAAAAGTCAGAAACTCTCTTGAAAAATAAATCGTAATCAAGTCATAAGTCTATGACTTGATTTGTAATGTTATCACTTTTTTTGCAATGGGAATTCCATTGCGAGATCCTTTGGCAAAGCATTTCTTCCTGTTGTGAGAGTTGGTCATTGAGGGCAAGGGCTTCTGTAACGAATTCTTCAATTTTAGGGTCGTCCTTATGCAATTCTGTTGTGGCCTGTAACTGTTATTCTTTATCAGCGAGATTGTTTTGATAATCCAACTGCATCCGCTGGAAGTCCTGCTGGATCTTTGCCAGTTGTTCCTCTACATCTCGGCTAACGCTAGCCTATTGTAGTTGTTGTTTCAAAAACAAAATTTTATCCTTATTTTCTTTTAATAGTATTTGAACCTTAGTCACTTTATCAATTTTTGTAGAAGCATATGCCCCTACGATCTGAGAGATCCAGGTTAGGTTTTCCATTGGATCGATGGTCGGGTCTTGCCAAAGAACATCCAAAGGTTCAGCCTTCGAAGAGAGCACAATATCTATTTTTTGTTTCTTCCTTTGTCTCCTGACGACATCCTTATGTTGCGGGCTATAAAATACATCCAGAGGAGGAATCTCCTCTATTTTCAACACAATTTCGGATGACGGAGCAACAAGAATATGCTCTGTCTCTTGAGTATTAATAACGTCTTCTATTATCATCTCTGTGGCTATGCCCCTTGGGTTTATTAATGGCTCTAAACTTTGTTCCTCAGTGTTGATTAACTCATTAAAATTCTCCCACTCCTTTTCTAGGTCTACTATAATTGAAATTGTTGGCTTTGTGAGGGGAGCGGGAGTCTCGACCTGTTTTGGGGACAAAACCTGTTGGTCAGGCTTTTCTATAGATTGAGCTGTATCTTTGATTGACCCTTCACTTCTGCTATGTTCACTCTTCAACTGCTTATCAGATTTTTCAGCTAATTCCCTCTCAGACTTTGATTTAGAATTTCCTTCTCCTGAACTTCCACTTATGCTAATATTGGGAGTTGGCTCCCTTGTTGGTTTAATGCACAATTTGTCCAATGGGACATTTGTCAACCTCTGTTCTCTGTAATGGTTAAACTCTTGAAGCTTCCCTTGGTTAAATTGGATCTGTGCCATATATAGAATCTCTTTGAGAGTTCTCTTCTGCTGAAAGACATCGTCGAAGATATCATCTTCTTTAGTAAACACTTTTATTTTGACCATCGTTGTAAAATTCTTGATAGTATCAAAGGGATCATACTGCCTCCTTGGGAACTTTGGTAGTTGTAGACATAACATATTATCAACCTCTTTAAAGGCATGAACTAAATAAAATAGTGCAAAAGCCCCGCAGACTACAGGGAATTGAGGCCAGATGGCCTCCTTAGAATTCTTGAGTTCTCTGTTCATTCCCCAACACCACAGGTCTGGTAAGCTATTTCTCGGGCCATTAATTTGTCGGGGACATACAAAGGAAGTACGTGAGGCGAAGCAATGCTCCAAAATACCCTAATGTATGTGAATAAATCCTCCCCAAACCACCTTCCCACAGGGTGAATGTCAATTTCAACTTCTGGGGAGAATCTTGGGGCGTCTTTGTTATGTAGCATTTTACGAATAGGAAGCATCTGTCCATGACAAATCTTGTAGAAATGTGGGATGAAATTGGATTCCCAAAGTTCTTTGTGATATACCTGAATAGGTAGAGGGTTCTGTACTATCCTTTTCCACCCCATGATGGGAAAATCAGAGACGAAACAAATGGCATCCATGACATAGGCAGCTAAAAAGAATGGAGGGTAAAAGCTCTGAGCAAAACTTCTTTTAGTTCGATAATTTAAAATAGCAGAAGCTAAATTATCTGATAAAATTTGGGCCCAATCCATTATGGTGGCATTGGTGGCTGCATCCCATAAAGGCAACCGTTCTGATGAAAACTTATTGATATCTGGCTTCCCAAATAATCTACACAACATTGCAGCAGCAAAACAATAGGGAGAAGGGAGGGAGCCAGTGGTGTACATACCATTTTTTCCTTCTTTAATGGTACCTCCTTCGTGGACCAGCTCTTTGTGTAGTCCGCCAAATCCTCGTTATCTTTGGCCATTTTTTCCACAAACTGTTTGTTATAACTGGCTTGGGGTTCTGGTAGGTGATACATATGCCTCAAATTACTTGGGGTAAATGACCCCATGACTTCTTGGCTCTGTGTCTTGAATTGCCTGTTGGATATATCAGCCTGGTCTATAATCCATTTGACCATATCTGTGTAGGGGAGTATCTTCGGCCTCACGACAATACGATGTAGAAACGAGCATGCAAGCTCTGTTAGTGACGCTTCAGATGAGCCACATCCATCTGCCATAACTATAACCTTCATAATTCTCAGGTTTTCTTCTTCTAAAAGTTGGTAAATGGCTTCCCAGGTAGATATCCCTGCTTCCCTAGTACAAGTGGTGTCTGTAAATAACGGAGTCATCTCTGATTTTTTAGATGTGGGAGGTTTGCCTTTCTTTCCCATTATGCTTTGCGTGCTACTCTGCATACTGCTCCTGAAAACAGTAAGCAGAGAACAAAGATACAATAAGGATGATGGTGAATAATGAACAATCAATAAGGTGACGGGAAAGCTTTTAATTTTTAAAATCATATCAAAGATATCACCTTATCTGAGATGGTCTTTTAAACCATATCTGAATCATTTTTAATAAATAACCATCAATGGACCGTTAAGCTAAAATTTAATGCTCATAACTCTTGCATCGAACGATGGAAAGGACTGCCATTGAACCCTGAGCCCTTAGATTTGCGATACAATATCGCAGATCGCAATATCGCAAAAACCTATTATCTTTAACAACCATTGTTTCATCAAACGATTGCGATATGCGATTTGCGAGAAGCTTATCACATTTTGCAAAATTTGGGCGTTTTGTATTAAGTAGCACTGCGGTCAATGGAATCTGCGATATGCAATGAGTTTGTAAGGCTAACATCTCACATTTTGAAGAGTTTCTTTTGTAAAGGATGCCTGCCATTACCCTTTTTGCGATGCACTGCGATCATTAAAAGCGGGTTTATTAAAGTTTTGCTTCATACTCGAGACTTTCCTCTTACAAGGGTTTTCCTAGCTTTTGCGGTTATATAGCGTTTTTCATAAGGAGGCTTAACATTTATAATGTTTTTTATGCGCATGAAGCATGAAAAGGCAAAAATTCATATTTTTGGGAGTTTTGCTTTGATATCATGTTTTATTGAAAACAAAAAGGCAATCTTAAATTCTAAGATTTGATTTTTTGGAAGAGTCCCCGTGTATTAGTCTTATTGCTAATACTAATAAAAAGGGGGGTTGTTGATGGTCACAACAGGTCCATAAAAAAATAATATTCATATAACCACTTTTAACACTATGCTTTATCATTTTGATATTCGTGCTATGGTCTGTATGAACAAGCTTTAGGGCTAACCATGAGACCATAAATTTGATTTGAAAATAATATCTCAAACATTTGAAGGGGATCCATGGAATTATGATTTTGTGTCATTATTATTTTGCTGGCGTTGGGTGAATTGGTCCATGTAATGAGGAAGATCTATACTTGCAACCTTTAAACGTGAATATATTTGCAACCAAGAAGACCTACGTAGTGTGTCACCTACTGCTGGAATCAAAACAATGAGGACTACACAATGGAGATGGTCATGTGAGAAAATTCATTGTTCTTCATACTCAAATTCTTCATCAAAAGCGGGGCATCATGGTCACACCATAGGAGCTTCTCATACTTCCATGGCCTCTTGAACATTAGAGCTTCCAATCAATTCTATAAATGAATATTAAGAGCATTCAAAGTTTGATGTTGGCATCAATAAAAAACTATTCAACAATCTCCCCCTTTGCCATTGATGGCAACACACATATTCCCCTTGTCTCCATGCTTATGATCTTCCTTTTGTGAATTCTCTCCCCATTTGAAATCAATGGAAAAGGCATTAGGGGAATTTTGAGGTCTAAAATGGGCCTCCTAAGGAAATAATAAAATAATAGCTGAACAAATAAAATAATATTTATGGATTTGCCATTCACTTTTTGCGCCACAATCCATGTAATCATGGTTAAATTCAATTGAAAAGTTGTACCAAAATAAAATTAATAAAATAATTGTAATCATGTGACTATAAATAAGAATGAGTTTTTCAAGAAAAAGTCATTGTCATTGAACAAATGCATTTGTCTTTTGTACTTAAGTACCTTAAAATAAATTATAATTACAAATTCATAATTTTTTATTGTATAA